>MU228466.1:33641-47850 GCA_018584345.1 Thuja plicata | reverse complement strand
ATCTCATATGATCAAGTTTAAGAAGTCAGTTCTTGAACTCAAGACAGTGATACCAGATCAGTTATGGAACATATTGGAGATCATGAAAAGACATGAGGATTAGAGAAGAAACATTGGATACTCTTCTCCCTATATGCTCACATGATGAGAAGGCTATTTTATTAGATCTGGTGAAGCCTCATCTTAGAACCAAGACAAGGACCCTACAGACTATGAACAAAGAGTATGAGTTGATTGGTAAAGAGACTGAAAAGGCATTTACATAAGTGTTTATGGATAGACACATGTATCCATCAATGGCGCCTACTACCAAGCTAACTCCAACTCCTCTCAAACAGGCTACAGAACCAGTAATTTAGAAAGCACCTACAACAGGTCCACAGGTTTCAGCGCCCACAGTGACAATAACTTCTGATACAAAAAAAGACTCAGAAGATACTATAGTGGTTGATAAAATCAAGATATCCATGACAAAATCTGAAAAAGATATGGACAAAGTTGATAAAGCATTTGTAAGCACTGAAGAAATGTGCACTGATGACACATCTGCACAACAAGATGAAGTTCCCTCCAATGATCCAGTTGACTTAAATGAAGAAAAAGGTGATGAGACACCAATAAAAAGAGATACTAGTAAAAATTGAATGCATGGATACCAGTCAGAACACTATATTCTCACCATCCACTCAACCATCTACCTTATTGTTGTCAAGGTTAACTCCTGATTCAGCAAGTTTGGATGCATGGGGAGAAGAAGACCTAATCAAGATTAACGTTCTTGCTATGGAAAAAGAAAAGGAGAAACAAGTGATGAGGAACCCTCACTTTTGGAAATAGTAAACATATTGAATGACTTAGTGCTTGCTGACAAGAAAGTAGCCAAAGTGCAATCAGTTGAAGATGTGGACAGCATTTTGACAAACTTTAAATCACACTTTACAAGCTTAGTAGACTTTGGTACTAAAATTGCAGAAGATGAATATAAGAAGGAGAGATTGAATGAATTGGTAAAGAATTTTACCTTAGACCTAAAATATTTAAAGATTGGGCAATCCATATTGAAAGAATTAGCAGCTAAGGGAAAGAAAGTCATAGCAAACTACATGGACAGAGTAAAGTTCACCTCTGAGCACATTAAAAAGATAGAAGAGGCAGAGATCATGGTGGAAAACATTAGGAAATCAGTTGAAACATCCACACAAGACATGAACATCTACAATAATGTTTATCAAGGGCAGTTAGACAAGATTGAGAAAGCTAAGTTGGAGATCAGCAAGATAAGAGTAAGACAAACTCAGTTGAGAAATGCACTTACGCCATCTCTAGCAGTCTTAAATGAGAACATCAAAAATATTGATGCCACCATTGTAACATATGATCAAGGTCCATGCATGGATTTGATGAAGATGGAGAAACTGACTTATGCCCTATGTGCGCATCTTCAGACAGTTGATGCAATGAAAGTATTATGGCAGAAAGAGATCCAATCTCTTCAGATTGTGTACCCTGTAGTTTACATGGAGTAAGTATGCAGAAGACTAACAAGTTTTTGTACACCTTTGTCATTAATTTCAAAGGGGGAGTAATATAGAATGTGTATATGCAGAGAAGTATATGTATATATCAATAAGATGTTATGATATATAGTCATTTTTTGTGTTAAGTCATTTTGAGTAACTTGGCCACATTCCTTTGTTGCCATAAATGACAAAGGGGGAGATGTTTGGCAAGTTGACTTCCTGAGGATACATAACTCATTTTGTGTTGTCATCATGGCAACAAAGTCATGTTTAGTTTCTGTCATGAAAGACAAAATGACTAAGTATGAAAAATAGGGCAGATAGAGATATTCAGTAATCAGCACATCAGCGCACATGCGAGAGATCGAGTTAGCGTATGTGCATTTAGATATATGTTGTATGACACATGTACATGCTACATCTAGACATGTATAGTATGGAACAATAGTACGATGAAGTTACAGGTAGATCAGTAGACCAGCAATCCAGAAGACAGAGCATGGAAGCCGACTAGTGTTTTGATCAGCGTGAATTATTTTGTTATGTAATGGCTAAGAACCTTTGGTTATATGTTATTAATGATGTAATTAGCATTATAGTAAACATGCTTGAGCCAAATTTTTCAGAAGTGTTGTGTATTTTGTTTTAGGGCCGACTAGAGTATTGTTTGGGTCATGCCTATTCGGATATGAACATATAAGTATGTAATGTAAAGTTATGTTACAAGTGTCAATTATTATGCAAGAGGAAGATATAGAAGAGTAGTATGATGAAGTCAGTATATGATATAGCTCTTTAATAGAGTAAGAGCATTCATGCATACATGGAACTGATCAGACAACAGTGTCATCACATCAGTTCATTTTGATATAATGTATATAATCCTTCAGAAGGTTTTAACCTTCATCCTATTGGGTAGTGAGCCTAGGCAGTGAGCCATATACCTTTAACAGGGTTTTGTAAAAGACTCCTAACAGGGTCAGACCTTTAACAAGGTCATTGTACTCATATTGTAAAGACTGCTTCTAACAAGGCAAAGGAACTTTAACAGGTTCATTATACCTAGTACAATATTTATGGGTACTAATTCCCATCAGGGTTTTCCTCTGATCAAAGTTTTCTTGTAATCATATCATGTGTTATGAGTTCTTATATTAAGCTTCATTCAATGTATGTTTGATTTATGTTTAAGTTGCTGAAAATTAATTAATAGACAAACACTGATTCACCTCCCCCCCCTCTCAGTGTTTCTAACACATACTTGGTAGGAAGTGGGTATTGTGGGAACACATGTGCTAACATGTCGATGATCTCTCCTCTATGCAGGCTTCTTTCTGCAAACAAATATCGGCAACACGCAGATGGAGTTTCATAGAGCAATATGTATGCTCTTGCTACATCTCTCACATCCACATAAACTTGAGTTGCATTGACATATGTCTTGGTGAACCCTGGAAGGATTAAAACACTTAGTCTCATTTCCATTAATGAGAAGACAGAAAGAAATTAGCATGGTATTAACTCACCAATTAAATATTTGAAAACATGAGTAGTGCTACCATTCACAGTGGGCTAAATTAGGAGAGGATCTAACACAATACAATATAGGGATTAATCCTGATCAAATCCAAACCCACCTCCTCTGCATACGTACATGCTACTTTCTCACCTACCATCTTTGCATAGCAATACCGATTTTGAGCAGCCAGAACAAATCTAACAATGTTCGATGGATAGTTTACGAATCTTTCCATAAAATTTTGAGCCATACAAATTACTTTAACCTTGGTTTGAATGCAGTAATCAAGGCCAACAGTCTTCGTCGACTATGTCTTGTGGATTTCTATTGGGGTTGATGTAAATGGCACTGATTGTGGACATAATTATCACATGCTTCATCCCCCTTTCATTGTAAGCCTTCAATACATTCAGAGTGCCATTCACATCCACTTCCACCACTTGTTCCTGTGGAAATGCCACTACCCACACATTAAATCTCCTCTTAACAACATTTTATACATTTATCAGTTGAATAAACGTACATACCCCATGTTTATTAATAGGGCAAGCCGTGTGTAAGAATCCTTTACACCCTCTGACTATCATAGTCTAGAATATCAACCTTCATAAGCTCAAGTGTCTCTTCTGCCCATTCCAACTCTTTGAGATGCTTATTCTTTCCATCATCTGCACATAAATTGAAATGTATTCTTCATTCATAGCCATTTGAGATAGCTTATAACTTTGTATAATGTGGGTGAAAGTAAATACAGACCAGGGTCATGGACTGTTCCTCTGACAGAGTAGCCTTTGCTCAGGAGCATCTGGACAAGCCACGAGGCAATGAACCCTCCATCCCCTGTTACACACACACTTTCCATATCTTTCTTCTCCTCATGCTGAATTCATATTTCCAGCTAATGGCCTTGTGTTCAACCACTACCTAATTTATAGAGAGAATTGTTCATGTTGCGAATTAGATCAACCTTGATAGGAAAAGTTTGATTCGTAGGTTGTGGGGTTCAAGCATTAGGTTCAACAATGGAGTATTGTTGTTAATGTCAGAACAATAATAATTATGAAGGAGATTGATGTTACAAATGTATTGAGAATAAAAAGTCTGACTAGTCTAAATATTCTTTGTGTCTTTGAAGTAATTAGAGAGGGTCACCTCAACACAAACCCATTGATGAAGATGAATAATTTATTTTTAATTCTATGCGAAACAATATAATCAAGAGTAGATACTATTTTTCTATTTAAAAAAATCAGTATGACAAATGCAACCCAACAAATTCAACCTAAAAAAGAACTAGAAATTAGAGATGAGAAAACTCATTTGTGCGTTTGGCCTCAACACAATGGTGTAATGGCATTTTGTCGTTAGTCGCCTCTTTAACGTTCCTCATCTCCGTAAAATACAAATAAAACTAGCAATCACACCTTAGTGTGCAACGGGTATGTCGTAGATGTATGGAAGGTCAACTCTCTCTCTCTCTCTCTCTCTCTCTCTCTCTCTCTCTCTCTCTCTCTCTCTCTCTCTCTCTCTCTCTCTATATCAATTTTTCTCCCATCCTCTCACTCTATATTCATCTCTATCTATATCTTCCTCTCCCCCTCCATATCTAGACAAATCTCCCAATCTCTATCCATCCATCTATCTCCATCACCCCCTTCATATACCTTTAAATCTCTACATCTCCATATTTCTTCTACTATATCCCCCTCTATCTCAATTTGTATTTTGTTATCTCTCCATCCCTCTCTATCCTTAATATATCTCCCCCATTTAGATGGTCATATATCTTGATGCAGATAAATTTGATGACATCTTTAAATCTGCCTATCATTCTTGATTATCTTCATAGACATCAAATATAGGTTCGCTTTCTCCCAATATTCCAATAATTTGAACTAGTATTAGACTCCATAATCACCATTGAATAAAACACACCCACAATCTCATTATCTTCTCTGATCCTTCATGGATGGCCTCTACATTACCAAACGGGTCTGTCGTGGTCGGGAAAGCATGGAAACCATACACTCGCCACCTTTTTTCACTCTCGAGGCCGAATACAAAAATATGATGGTCTTTGCTGGTGGTAATAGAATGATGTTGCACCACCTTTGGCCAATGAACTCAAATGCTCCTGCAATTAAGTCCCTTCCACAGTGATCTTTCTTACCCTACGGCTCTCCCATAGACTGAGATTGCATTCTATCACCTCTCGGCTTATTCAAGACCATGCATTTACAAGGTTCACCACCTTTTGCATTACCGAATGCCAAGCCATGCAATGGTCGACATATGATGATCTTCGGTTCACGTTTAGAGAATGACATTCCATAACTCTCAGCTTTTTCCTCAGACTAGTAAGTCCCCACGCATCTTGCTTGGCTCCTCCAAGATGACTATCGAGTTGTTATCCTTCACTCTCCACATGACATAACACTCCACCACCTTCCATGTAACCGTTTCAAGGTTCAGAATCCATAATAATGGAAGAGTAACGGTTCTAGAACAAACCGTTATGGATTTACAACCGGTTTTCCTGAACTACATTCTCTACAAAAACAATACGAATCCATTGTTCCATAATGTGACTGTTACAAAAATGATATATGAACAAAGCATATTCCTTATAAAATCCAGAACCTGATACATGCACCAAAATGGCAATTGCTAATAGTTCAAAACATGATTCCTTTTACTAGTAACTTCTTCCATAAATAAAATGAAACTTAAACTTCACTGTGACATTAATATCCTTTAACCATAGCTCTCCACCCCCATACATTACGTTCTGTCACATAATGAAATCAAAAACCAATTACCATAAGCAAAACAAACACCATGAAACATGTATATTCAATATAGAATGACCGAGTCCATTTGCACTAACAACAACTCCATTAACATATAATCAGCAATTACAAATGAATGGCTCTCTGGCGGTAGATTTTCCTTTCTATTCTACTCTCACTAACTCTCGTAACTAATTCTTCCCCAGGGTCATCTATTCAATTACAATAATGTCTCTTTAAAGACAAAGCTTCGACGGTTACAAACCGTTCAACTACCCTAAACCCTAAGATCGTTCATATTGCCTTGTAGATTTTCAGTTACAAAGATGTCACATAATGTCTTTTATGAATCATTACAATGCATATCAGCAACTTATCATTTCTAGACATGATTCCAAGAACTTCTAAAATGACCCATTGCTTGACATAACTTAAATAATTTTGAAATTTGAAAGGAGAGTTGGTGCCCCTGCACCATACTCCTGAGTTTTAAAGTTTTTCATGTCCCATGGAAATGCCTTGGTGAGCCCGCAGCCACATATTTAGCCTCATCATCTTCATCACTGCTGAATCAATGCCTCCTCTGCCATATCGCTTTCCTATCAACTCTGAATCCTACCAAGGAGTTTATACTGCTGCCTCAATGGTGCTTCACATTCCACAGTCCACTCCTCCATGCTGCTACAACAACCTTTGTCCCTCACCTGGGAGTCCTTCATGCCTCTCTCCCTAGTCTATCAGCGACACACAAGACCATCCTATGGCCTTTGGTAGACCTCTGGTGTAGATCCTGTCTACACACTCAGAATCTTCTAAGCTCTGATACCATTCTGATGTAGAGGAATTTGATGAAATCTTTAAATCTACCTATTATTCTTGATTATATTCATAGACATCGAATAGAGGTTCTCTTTCTCCCAATATCCCAATAGACTCCATAATCACCATTGAATAAAACTCATCCACAATCTCATTACCTTCTCTGATCCTTCGTGCATGGCCTCTACCTTAACAAACAGGTCTGTCACAGTCGGTCAAGAATGGAAACCATACACTCACCACCTTTCTTCACTCTCGAGGCCGAATACAAAAAAATGATGGTCTTCCCTGGCGGTAATAGAATGACGGTCCACCACCTTCGGCCAATGTACTCAAATGCTCCTGCATTTAAGTCCCTTCGACAATGATCTTTCTTAGCCTACGGCTCTCCCATAGACCAAGATTGCATTCTATCGCCTCTCGGCTTATTCAAGACCATGCATTTACAAGGTTCGCCACCTTTTGCATTACCGAATGCCAAGCCATGCAATGGTCGACATATTATGATCTTTGGTTCACGTTTAGGGAATGACATTCCATAACTCTCAGTTTTTCCTCAGACAAGTAAGTCCCCATGCATCTTGCTTGGCTCCTCCAAGATGACTATCGATCTCTTATCCTTCACTCTCCACATGGCATAGCACTCCACCACCTTCTACGTAACCGTTTCAAGGTCAGAAAATCCATAATAATGGAAGAGTAACAGTTCTGGAACAAACCGTTATGGATTTACAACCGCTTTTCCTGAACTACATTCTCTGCAAAAACAATATGACTCCATTGTTCCACAATGTGACTGTTACAAAACTGATATATGAACAAAGCATATTCTTTATAAAATCCAGATGCCGACACATGCACCAAAATGGCGATTGCTAATAGTTTAAAACATGATTCCTTGTACTAGTAACTTCTTCTATAAACAAAATGAAACATAAACTTCAATGTGACATTACTATCCTTTAACCATAGCTCTTGACCCCCATACATTGTGTTCTGTCACATAATGAAATCCAAAACCGATTACCATAAGCAAAACAAACACCATGAAACATGTATATTCAATATAGAATGACTGAGTCCATTTGCGCTAACAACAACTCCATTAACATATAATCAACAATTACAAATCAATGGCTCTCTGGCTACCGCCACAGAGCCATTTTAGATTGTCCTTTCTATTCTACTCTCACTAACTCCCGTAACTAATTCTTCCCTAGGGTCATCTATTCGATTACACTACTATCTCTTTAAAGACAAAGCTTTGATGATTACAAACCGTTCAACTACCCTAAACCCTAAGATCGTTCATATTCCCATGTAGATTTTAGGTTACAAAGATGTCACATAATGTCTTTTATAAATCATTACAATGCATATCAGAAACTTATCCTTTCTAGACACGATTCCAAGAACTTCTAAACTGACCCATTGCTTGACATAACTTAAATAATTTTGAAATTTGAAAAGAAAGGTGGTGCCCTTGCACCATATCTTTATCTCTCTCTTTCACATAAATCTCCATCTCTATCTCTTTCTACCTCCCTCCATCTGTCTCCCCTATTTTTGTCTCCCACTATTTATCTCTCCCCATCTTCATATATATATATATATTTGATGTCTCTCACTCTATCTATTTATCTTTACCTCCCTCCTTCTTTCCCTAGATATCTCCTTATCTTTTTTATCTCTCTATTAATCCATCTCATTGTCTATATATCTCTATTTCTCCCTCTTCCTTCTTATCTTTCGATATTTTCTTCTCTAGCTCTCCCTCTCTAGCTCCCTAGCTCTCTTTATCTTTATCTCTTCCTGTACCCCTGTCTATCTCTCTATTTTCTCCCTCTTTCTCCCCCCTCTATTTTTATCTCTCTATCTCTTGCTCTCTATTTGTCCCTTGGTATCTCTCTAGATCTCTTTCTAACTTTAAATCTCAACCTATTTCTATCTTTTTATGTATTTTTTTCACATCCTCTCGTTCTATATTCATCTTAGTCCATATCTTCCTCTCCCCCTTCATATCTAGACACATCTTCGTCTCTCTATCCATCCAACTCTCTCCATCACCCCCTTCCTATACCTTTAATTCTCTACATCTCCATATTTCTTTAAATAAGAAGCATGCAATAATACACTCTATAAGAGTAGGTACTATTAAAATAATCAAATTGTAAAGAATATAAATGCACAAAATAAATAAAGTGTTCCTTTGATTCTAGGAATTTTTCAAAGTCCATGAGAATTGATAAAATTGTTTTGACATTTTAATGCCAAAGCGGTGACATTGGGGGATATGTTCTTCCTTATACGATTGCCCTTAATCAAAAGATATGTCACCCAAGTCCCCTTTCTCACCAAAGTGTCATCGGGGAGACAGTCATCATGCAACACTTTTTTTGAGTCATAGCGAACATGAGGATATAATCACATTAACTCGCATATTGCTGCATGAAGACACTCCATCCCTTTTATCTCTTTATATGGCAGTGCCACCATCTTATCCATGACTTCCTTAAAAATCTATTTCTCCTTAATGGGGATGCAAAGAAAGAAGCCAGAAGAACCATTTCAATGCAGACATCATTATGTCTCTGCTAGCCAACAGAAAACTGACCACAATATTGCGCAAAGACTCGTCGTCAAAGCTGGTTTGAGAGCAAGGGAATATCAGTGGAGACCTCTTAAAGTCTACTATGTTAAGAGCGTTTGAAACACTGTTGAGTATGCACTCAGTTAAGATATTTGATGTTGGACTGTTAAATCCACCTTCCTTGAAAGGATTTTTACACTTTTCTCCTCTTGTTAGAATGATAGAAAATTACAAATTGACTTGGTAAATGCAATCTCTTATTGTTGATACAGATCCAATTTAGTTTACACAAAAAATATTATCACCTAATTGTGATTGATTAATACCTCTGATTATTGGTTTCCTTTGTTCTTGGTTCTGCTAACCAAATCCTCCTTTTGTTGTTCTTGTTCTTGAAACTCTCAATTCAATCCATATATGTGCTCGTTATGTTCTCGTCTCTCTTTTCTCTTCTCACACACATTCATAATGAATGATTGCATCATCTATTTATAGATGGATTGACTTCATCAATTTTTGATAAAAAAAAATGTAAACTCTAAGATCAGGTTTACAACTTATACCTAGATCTCCTAGTCTATGTGTTTTAAATCAGTTATACTGATTAAAGCACTTACATTCATGTATCTTGTCCCTAAAGAAAATGGATTTAAAATAATTAAATATCCTATAAATAGAATAGGATCCACTTTTTTCCGGCTGCAACTGACTTTCAGTTCTGTCTGTCGGTCATGCTTGACTGTCCTTCAATTTTGTCTTGTTGGTTGCACTTAAACTGTCTCATCAGTCTGCACTGTATCCTACATGTTGGGTTCCTCTATCCGGTTCCACTTTATCTTTCTGTCTTTTCATTTTTCAGTTTACACACTAACTTGTGTCATCGGTTCTCTTCACACTTTCTCATCTTCGGTAATCTCTATCAATCTGATCTTTGGTTTGCTCAGTCCTGTCTTTCAGTGTATGCATACCGAAAATGTTGTTTGTATACTAATGGAAAATTAATGTCATCAATTTAAACCCTAACTCTAAAAAGTGAGAATAGTGCCCCAGGAACAAGTTTGATTTCCTTGAATGAGGTCGCTTAACAACGGACTATAATTAAGGTAGAAATCCCTTGTCCCTCAGACTCCTAACTGTCTCAGCAAAACACTCTTTCATAGGCATAAACAGAAAACCCCAATTCCCTCAACTTTTGATTGCTGAATTTATATGCCACTTTCCTCAAATTTTTCTCTTCTGAGCACCTACAGTGAAGTGAATTAAGATGAACATTACCCAAATCATGTTGTAAATATTAATGCATATTAGGAAATGGGCAATCAAAAAATCCATACTTGGTAGGAAGTTGGTATTGTGGGAACACCTGTGCTAACATGTCCACGAGCTCTCCTCTGTGCTAACATGTCCATGAGCTCTCCTCTATGTAGACTGCTTTCTGCACACAGATATCGACCACACGCAGACAGAGTCTCGTAGAGAAATATGTGCACTCTCGCTACATCTCTCACATCCACATAAACCTGTGTTGCATTAACATATGTCTTGGCCAACCTTGGAAGGATTAAAGCACTTAGTCTCATTTCCATGAATGAGAAGGCAGAAAGGAATTAGTATAGTATTAACTCGCCAATTAAATATTTGAAAACATGAGTAGTGCTGCCATGTGGGCTGAACTAGGAGAGGACCCACCACAATATAGGGATTAATCCTGATCAAATCCAAACCCAACTCCTTTGTATACGTACACGCTTCTTTCTCACCTACCATCTTTGCATAGCAATACAAATTCTGAGCACCCAAGAACAAATCTGACAATGTTGGATGGATAGTTTACGAATCTTTCCTTAAAATTTTGAGCCATACAAATTACTTTAGCCCTGGTTTGAATGGAGTAATCAAGGTCACCCTAGTAGTCTTCATCGACTATGTCTTGTGGATTTCTATTGGGGTCGAGGTTACCGGCACTGATTGTGGACTTAAGTATCACACGCTTCATCCCCCTTCATTGTAGGCCTTCAATACATTCAGAGTTCCATTCACAGCGACCTCCACCACTTGTTCATGTGGAAATGCCACTACCCACACATTAAATCTCCTGTTAACAACATTTTATACATTTATCAATTGAATAATGTTAAAAACCCAGGCAAAGAGAGGAGAAACAACTAGAGGAGCTCTATTGATCAAACTAATCAAATAAAGATCTAATACCAGGCTGCTTACATAATGCCTCTATTTATAGAGGTCTAAGAATGTTCTAGAATATGTTCTAGAATTCTCCAGTCATACATAATAGAATGAATGATAATGGCTGGAAAGATCTAGATGGACGGTGGTTTGTGTTGAGGTGTTGACTGCATTGAATGATTGGACAACTGGTTGGTTGAAGTAGTTGGTAATTAATTTATTTTCCAACATCCCCCCATAAATTAATTATCAATTTTTTTTAGATATCCCCTCAAAATCTAGAAACAATGGGTCCTGGATGAGAGCCTTGTTAGGTACCCATTTACAATTCACTTATCAAATGCTTCACATTATTTCCCCAATCACTGTTAGGTTTTCACGGATTACCCCTAACCAATGTGCAAGTTTGAAGTACTTCTTCAATCACCACAAACTTTGCACTCAAGTGGTTTTACCTCACCACAAACCTCACACATGAAATAAGAAAGTGGTTTAAGGATGACCATGAACCACAGAGGTTCTAATGACTACAAATCATCATTACGAGGAAACCATCATCACTCTAGAACTTTTTCAATTTACACCTGCATGAAAAGTGATTATTGAGTCCATATGAAAAGAAATCCATCTACCGAGATACATGGGTGCCTAGCCATTGTACTCGCCAGTTCTATAGGACTCCTTTTTGGATACATGGCTCATCAATAAGTAACTAATAGTTAATAGGGGTGTCAGGTACAACCGATAATGCACCCCTTACATCAAATTAGGTAGAATGCACTTTGATTTCTTGATTGCATACTATTTGGACTTGACCTTTTTTCAAGAGCCTCCCAAATACTATCAATCACTTTACAAAATGAAAACATCAAAATTTTGGGGGTATCTCAACAACATTCTTCAACTAGGAACATTTTGAAAAAAACTTTCCCTTTTTTTACCTCCAACACAAACTATCAATCCAAAACTAGAAGACACATCTAAGACGGACCTCATTGTGCTACAATAGAAATATTAAGCATACCATATCACCTCAAACTTTTTGCACCTGAAATAACCAATGCTAATTCATGTAACTAATATCTATGACTCTAGAAACACACCTTTTGTTCACAAACCAAACCTATATGCATCAACTAGTACAAATATACCCAAGAGAAATAAAAACTTACAACCTGTAATTGTCACCAAATCCTCCTTTGGCTGCAAGTACCTCATTGATTGGATAACAATTTCCATTCTTTTTTTGTTTAAACACTTTCCATAACTAATCTCCTCCTTGCTCTGAGACAACTGAAATTTTCTCTGCTAAAACTTTGTAGACATCTACACAATGCCATAAACACAATAGCCCAGATACAAATCCAAAAAGAACATGATTGTATATCTGAGGACACTGTTAAACTCTATTTGAATGGCTCTTCAACATTCCTCCAATATAAACAATGTCTTGAAACAATCCTAAACCTTACATCTCTGATACCATGTTAAAAACTCAGGAAAAGAGAGGAGAAACAACCAGAGGAGCTCTATTGATCACACTGATCAGATAAAGATCTGATACTAGGATGTTTACATAATGCCTCTATTTATAGAAGTCTGAGAATGCTCTAGAATATGTTCTAGAATTCTCCATTCATACATAATAGAATGGATGATAATTGATGGAAAGATCTAGATGGATGGTGGTTTGTGCTGAGTTGTTGACTGCATTGAATGATTGGGCAACTGGTCGGTTGGAGTAGTTGGTAATTAATTTATTTTCCAACAAATAAACGTACATACCCCATGTTTATTAATAGGGCAAGCGGTGTGGAAGACTCCTTTACACCCTCTGACTATCATAATCCAGAATATCAACCTTCACAAGCTCAAGCCTCTCTTCTTCCCATTCCAAATTTTGGAGATGCTTATTCTTTCTATCATATGCACATAAATTGAAATGTATTCCTCATTCATAATTATTTGAGATAGCTTATAACTCTGTATAATGTGGGTGAAAATATATACTAACCAAGGTCGCAGACTGTTCCTCTGACGAAGTAGCCTCTACTCAGGAGCATCTTGACAAGCCACGAGGCAATGAATACTCCAGACCCTGTACGCACACACTCTCCATCTCTTTCTTCTCCTCATACTCAATTATATTTCCAGCTAATGGCCTTGTGTTTGGCCAGTACCTAACTTATAGAGAGAATTGTTCATGCTGCAAATTAGATCAACCTTGATAGGAAAAGTTTGATTCGTAGGTTGTGGGGTTCAAGTATTAGGTTCAACAATGGAATATTGTTCTTAATGTCAGAACAATAATAACTATGAAGGAGATTGATGTTACAAATTTATTGAGAGTAAAAAGTTTGACCAATCTAAATATTCTTAGTGTCTTTGAAGTATTTAGAAAGGGTCACCTCAACACAAACCCATTGATGAAGATGAACAATTTCTATTTAATTCTATGCGAAACAATATAATCAAGAGTAGATACTATTTTGCTATTCAAAAAAATCAGTATGACAAATGCAACCCAACAAATTCAATCTAAAAAAGAACTAGGAATTAGAGATGATAAAACTCATTTTTGCGCTTCGTCTCAACAAAATGGGGTAATGGTGTTTTGTCCTTAGTCGCCTCTTTAACATCCCTCATATCCGCAAAATACAAATAAAACTAGCAATCACACCTTGGTGTCCAATGGGTACCCCGTAGATGTATGGAAGGTCAACTAAGTCTCTCTCTCTCTCTCTCTCTCTCTCTCTCTCTCTCTCTCTCTCTCTCTCTCTCTCTC
>MU228466.1:216-29009 GCA_018584345.1 Thuja plicata | reverse complement strand
CCCCCCCCCCTCCCCTCTTTTTTTATCTCTCTATCTCTCGCTCTCTATTTGTCCCTTGGTATATCTCTAGATCTCTTTCTAGCTTTACATCTCGCCCTATTTCTATCTTTCTATGTATGTTTCTCCCATCCTCTCGTTCTATATTCATCTTTATCCCTATCTTCCTCTCCCCCTTCATATCTAGACACATCTTCATCTCTCTTTCCATCTAACACTCTCCATCACCCCCTTCCTATACCTTTAATTCTCTACATCTCTATATTTCTTTAAATAAGCAGCATGCAATAATACACTCTACAAGAGTAGGTACTATTAAAATAATCAAATTGTAAGGAATATCAATGCACAAAATAAATAAAGTGTTCCTTTGATTCTAGGAATTGTTCAAAGTCCATGAGAATTGCTAAAATTGTTTTGACATTTTGATTGCAAAGCAGTGACATTGGGGGTTATGTTCTTCCATGTACGACTGCCCTTAATCCAAAGATATGTCACCCAAGTCCCCTTTCTCACCAATGTGTCATCGGGTTGACAATCATCAGGCAACACCTATTTTGAGTCGTAGCAAACATGAGGATATAATAACATTAACTCACATATTTCCGCATGAAGACACTCCATCCCTTTTATCTCCTCATATGACAGCGCCACCATCTTATCCATGACTTCCTTAAAAATGTGTTTCTCCTTATGGGGATGCGAAGAAATAAGTCAGAAGAACCATGTAAATGCTAATATCGTCGTGTCTCTGCCAGCCAATAGAAAACTGACCATAATATTGTGCAAAGACTCATAGTCAAAGCTGGTTTGAGAGTAAGGGAGTATGAGGAATTTTGAGAGCCAGTCTTGTTTGAGATTGAATTCCTCACTTTTCTTCCGTATTATGGATTTGGAAAATTAGTGAACAACACGCACTGCTTGGGTGAAAGTCTATATGTATACGTGCATCGTCCTGCTTCAACCTTCATCATTGATATCAAACGTTCATTTCACTTAACTATGTTTTTTTTAACCTTAGTCAGACTATTTAAAGCGGGTGAAAATAGAAATTGACAAGACTAATGAAAAGAATTTGGGCAACTGCAATTTGACGGTAGAATGACCCAAAGGTAATAATTGACGCTTTAAATCATTTTAATGGTTCTCATTCTCTTTCCATGATTTCCCACTGTTAGTTTGTAAAATTTAGTCTGGTTTCTTTCATATGGAAAATCTCTCTCTCTCTCTTTCTCCATGTGACTTTGGGTAATTGTGCCTGATTATATTCCCAATACAAAGATTTTATTTTTGTTATGTTTTTAGTGGTCATTTATTCTATTTAGATATTGTAGGTTATTTAAAAGTTTCTATTTTTCTACTTTGATAGATTTATGTGGTTTCAAATTAAATTTGCATTGAGTTTTATCCAATCAAATATTTATCTATTTAACATAAACACACATTATTTATTGAATAAAATAAATGAAGTTCTAATAATTATATTTTTTGGAAGGTTATTTTTATGTTTTATATATTATTAAATTCAAATATCTTTGTCTAAATTCTAAAATGATTAAAAATTTATATGTTGAATTGGCATAAAAGTTTCATAATATTTGAAAATTTTAGTATAGAAGGATAGCTAAAAAATGACTTAGAAAAAACATTATTGAAGACTCTAAAATACTTTGTTAAAAGAGAGGTCCATTTCCAATTAACTACCCTTTCATTTTAACCGGCTCTCATTTTCCAATGTATTCTTAACATTGAATCACATATAAATATATGCATAAATACATATAGAGAGAGTTCTTATATATAACATGATATACTAGAAACAATCATGATAAAGATATAACATTACATAATGACAAGTTTTTATCTACAATGTAACATACACTATAATCATGACAAAAAGAAAGGTGAATTGTTGTTGATGATGTTGCTAAATATTTACTTGTTTATTCTACACAAACTAACCCTTGGTTACTAGTTGATTATTGAGATGTAAATTGTTACTTGCGTAAAATTTCTAAAGTCTATGATAATTTGTCTTGATAGTTTGTGGATTTAGCTGATGACAAAATTGCTACTTAAGTTGAAAGAGAATACTTGATGAATTTTACTTGTAAGAGGTTAAATGATGTTTGACACTTTTCTTGATCTTTATCTCACGATCATCCAAATTTAAGTTTTAAAAGTTAGTCCATGTGATTAGTACCTTGGGGATGAATAAAATCATATGGACATTATCAAACAAGTTCTAAACATATTAATGTAGTATAGCTAGTACTAGATTGGATCTTAGGTCAACAAGTATCCCAATATAGTTAGATTATGCACTAAAATCATGTATAAATGATACGAAGTAAAAGTAACAGACAACCAAAATATAAATATAAAATTCTCTCCTCTATAATAATAAAATACTTTTAGATATTCTTATCAACATCTCACTCACAAATTCTTACATGAAAAATTATACACCACACCACTTAAATATCAATTAATAAATTTATTATAGTTAATAGATATTATATTTCATTTTCAATTATATATTCTATAATTATAAATTTTTAATAAAAAAATATATTATATTCATAGTTGTAGGGTAATAACCTCATACTTGCACTCAAAGTATTGAAAAACACTAAAAAATAATGAGTGAAACCTTATAAATTTAGTTATACTTTGATAGATGTCGATATCTTTGTCCCATTTTGGTGCAAGTTTTGGAATTTGGCATTACACTTGTCAATTGCATTCCCTTCAATTTTTCAAAGTCTTCTCAACAAAAAAAAGTTTGTATCATCGCAATCTAGAAGACCACATTTCTTTGAGGCATTTTGTTAGATAGTCCACGTGCCCTGTGCTTCCAATTTTTCACACGTCTACAAACATGCACATGCAAGTGCAAACCACCTACGATAAAATGGAAGTTTTGAGTGCAGGAAATGAATGTTGTGTGTGTAGAAAATAGAAACTGCCTGTGAGGTGAAAGTGTGGTCTTGAGAGTATGGATTCGAAAGAATTAAATATAAGTGTTGGGGTCTTCAGGGGAGCTTGTGAGTAGAAGAAGAATGTGCAACACCTTATTCAACATAATGTCGAGAGACTCAAATTGGGAACTAATTGACTTTGGAAGTTTTATTCCTAATTCACCTCTATAGTATGTACGTGTACACTATACAGTAGTTTTGTCAGTTTTGTCACTTTAGGCTGGTACAATTGTAGTCTTAGAAATGGGAAAATGCAAGTTTTAGTTTGAGTACATCATGATAGATTTTAATAGTTCAAGGGTAAACTCCACGTGAAGAAAAAAAAAGCTATAAACCACAAGTTTTCAAAGTTTTATGCTTCTCTATAGTGAACAAACTCAATGCTTCATCTAGTAGCAAACAAATAAGTTTTGCAAAATATGAAAAATAGTTACAAGAAATGTAGTAGACACTTTGATAGGTCCTACATACTACTTTGGCCTTTATGTTTTGGTTTTATTTAACACCCAAATTTTATAATAATTTTGTCTAAAACATGACATAATTATGGTAGAAAGGCTGGAGTGAGAAAGCATTTTTTCCCTTTAATTGACTATCAGAATTTGTCATGTAGCACATGTTTGATTTTCTAGCTTGTAAACCTTATCTTTTGTAATCATCACACAGTTTATCTGAATCTTATTCTTGGGATAATCTGCAACTCAAATTAGAGTAAGAAAAATATTTGGGAATTTGGGTGTGTTGTTGTTTTTCCTAACATATCTTGCAAGTGTATTCTTGTTTTCAGTCATCTCCAGGCAGGGGCGATTCAAATGGAAGTCTTTCAAAAATGGAAGAGGATGACATTAACATAAGAAGACAATGTTAGATTTCGAAAATAGATTTGTGACAATGCACGGGCCCACAAATATTTTTATACGTTTTTTAAGTGTTCAAAAATCCAAAGCTTGCAGATCTTCTTACATGTTATCATAAACTTCTGTTATACCTAAAGTGGTCTATTTTCTGAACAATTTTTCTGTGATTTCCTATAGGTTTCCGTAATATCTTTCACTTGGCATCGGCCATGCCATATATAAGGACTGAGACACTTTACTTTCTTTCTGTATATGTCCTATGCTTTGTAGGATCTTTTCATTGCAAAAATGAAAGTATGTCCTCCTCGACTGTAGAATGGGCCATATCGGAGCTGATCCGACACCCTGACATAATGGAGAAATGCCAGCACAAAGTGACTTAGTGGTGGGGTGGTAGTGAAAAATAAATTCTATTGCATAGGAGAAACATGAAGGGATGTGTGATAAGACAGAAAACTAAAAGGTACGTAGAATGTGAAAAAGATAAGCTAGTCTGTCTGAAAAAAATGAACGGAAAGGATTTTTTTTTTAGTCATTTTTTAAACAGTTGTTTCAACCATTGATCTAATAAAGTAGGTTGTGCCTTTCAAATAGGAACTCTGTTGAAATCAAACTAGACAACCAAAGATGTGTTTCTTCCCGCTGCTTTCCACGTAACTTATTTTTATGGATCACCTCGTATTTTTTTGCCTTCCATATTATACGGGATACTCAAAACAAGCAAAGGAATACGGGTGGATGACTTTAATAATGTTTATTCTGATGTTACATGGTCATTAGTTTCTGATTGAATGAATAAAATCTTTTAATAATGTCTGTGATGTCAAATCAGTCTATAGGACTTCCTTTCTAAATAGCACATATTTCAAAATAGAGACCCAAAAATTTAAGCACTTTGTAACTTCTTCTTTGTTATAGTAATTGGTTTTCTTTGTACAACAATTTTAATAAAAGATAGTATATGATAATTGGATTTTGTTTGTACAAATAAATATGTTGAAAGTGCATTAGGGGAAATGACCCAGTAACCATTAGGGGGTCTAATAACCATCCCTTTTGATCCCTGAATTACTAATATTAAAGATTCCAAAACATGATAACACATGTACCAATAGTCAATCACACATGTACTAATAGTCGATCATTTTTTAGCTTTTCTTGTTACTAATTGGCCCATTTGTACACCACTATTGGGACATTTTGTAACGACTATTGGGACATTTGGCCACAAGTACTAACATTTTTTAGTGAAAGACTATTGGTGAAAAATATAACGGGTATCGGGTAAGCGTTTTGAAATTGCACTTTTGGACAACTTTATGCTCCACAATCCCTACAAAGAGATCCGTGAATACCCAAAAGATGAAACCTTAGCTTTAAACACTTCACTCACCTACAAAGGTACATCAAAAATATTAGCAAAATCTGACTTATGCTTTAGGAGTTCTAGGTGCGCGAAGTTAGCCTGGGCGGCTACTAGGTCTTTTCCCCTATTACTCGAGAAGAATGACTTGTCAATTAATACATGCATATAAAAAAATGTAATGCATTGTAGCCATTAATAAATTTGTACCATTTTTTCAATCCATTTATCTTTTTGCATACTTATTTTGTCCCCTAATTTACTCAATGTTCTGTTGACGAGACTTTGGTGACCGGGTCTGCCAACAGATGTAAGTTGTCACCGGGTACCAGGGTACCGGCCAAATTTGCCTGCAAAGGTTATCTGGGGAAATGAGATTCCTTGGGCCTCCAAGCACTTGAGGGGAGGGTTGGGTCTCGATGGTGCGGGCCTCAGTTGGGAGATGTGACTATTTTCAAGAGGGATTGTTGGTTTCTTCAACTTGTTCTCTCCGGGGATTCAGGAAGGTGGGGTTTCTCCAAGCATTTTACACTTAGCAAATAAATTGAAAAAGATCCTGTAGGGTTAGAGGTATTTCATCTACCTATAGTTATGTTTAAACATTCAATACATCAATAATTCTCTGATATACTATACTAAATACCGAAGAGATACACAACCATCAGTTCATATTTCATCGGTAACAAAGGGAAAGGAGGTTGTCAATCTACTTAAAGTATCAGAGCAGAAGACATGAAGAACATTAAACATAAAATACCATTAGCTTAGAAGACAAAGTGCCAACAACGTCATTACAAGAACCATCTCTTCTTCATTAACATTCCTTCCAGCAAGCACTAGTGTGTGGTACAATGGCGGCTCCGAGGGAGCATCTAACTACTGAAAGCTTAAAGACCAAGGAGCATTGAGATCTACAACTAAAATAAAAAATACTGCTTCTCTATTACTATGGACTGCAAAATCTTTAATTTTTCTAACCCTTGGAATGGGGCCAGACTTGCTATTTATACACATTTTTCTTCTAACCCTAACCCTATTTTACATCTTGCCATAAAATATATTATCCAGTGGCCGGTACTACTTGCACCACTTTACAAAAGACCTCGAGACGGAGAAGGTCTAACATGTCAGAAGAATAAGACAAGAAGATGGAGTGGAAGAATTGACCTCAAGAAGAGAGCTGAGAAAGAGAGGGAAGAAGTCTGATCCCCCAGGGATCGAGGCTACATTCCTCATAAATGGGAAATGCGGTGCCCTATCTCTAATGCGCCAGATGTACATCTGAAGCGGTGCCTTGAGGAGATCATTTGTTAGAAAGCCCATTGTTGATCTGACGTGCCTTGATGTAGCTATCTGCCCTCTGACAACCTTCGACAACCCTTACTAACTGCTTGAACGTGACCGGTCGGCCTTGGGGACCGAGACACGGGTCACTGAAAGAATACAAAATATAGGATCCAGGACTCCGGGATCCAAGAACTTATGTTTTGAAAGAATAAAGAATACAAAGATACTTGGGTTTTCTCCAGCCCCCGGAGAACCTTTATTGTTTCTTATTATCGTTGAAGGTCTATAGGAGATGGGAGATTCCATCTTCATCAACTTCTTTAAGACCAGCCTGTCGGTACTTAGCCACCTCAATCTATTCCCCCAGGTCTGGAATGTTTCCTTTAAACTCATCGGTCATTTTCTCCGCATCGTGACCACTGAGTACCATACGAGTTATTCTCATCATTTGGGTGCCATCTACTCCCTCTGAGGATTGATACCTTGATTCCATCAGCTCATTGAACTTCCCCAGGACGTACCCCTCTGGTGTACAAGTATCAGTGTTGAATGGGTCAGCTCCGGAGACCTTTGTAACAAAAGAATATTGTATTGTATTGATTTTCTCCCGCAGAGTCCCCACCAGTAGCTTGATTACCCCCAATGTGAGGTCAAGTCTGGAGTGTTGGGTTCTCACAAAATCGAACATCTCCTCCCCAAAAATTTTGGATTCAGAAACCACTTCCTCCCCTAGGCCGAGGATTTCTTCAAATTCTACTTTCCACGCTTCATAATTTTTTATGTCACCCTCCCATCTGTTGATAATGGTTTTAGCTTGATGCAAAACATGACGGGCCGCATATAAGTCTGGGAGGGTGGACACCAGGAAAAGCCAGATGTTTCCCAATTGTAGAGTGACCCACTCATCGACCGTTGGGCCTTCTTCTTCATCGCCCGTAATGAATCTATGTCACTCTGTGGCAGCAATGCATTAGATGTGGAGGCCTCTAGAGGAATAGCATTGATAGGCCAGGCCAGCTCAGTCAGCAACCCCACGAGGTTTGCAATTTTCTCTTTTTCTGCCTTAAGCCTTTGAGCCTCTTTTCCATAACGGACCTCTACTGCCTTAGCCGCCTCTTTTAACAAGTCTACCTCACCCTATTTTCCTCTCTTTCCCAGTGATATCTCCATGATATTATAATCCTTGGCCTTGGTCGTTGCTTCATCTATGTCCAGGGGAGGTGTTACTATCATTGCAACTATTTCTCCGCTGGCCCAATTCGAAGAGTATGAACTGTCTGGGATTTTTTAGCCTTTGGCGGGTTCTAGGCCTAAGCCATCATCTCATCTAGGGAGAGATGAGCTCTGGGAGTCGGCAGGGCCTTCCTTTTCTTGGTTTATAGTAACCATTGTGGTGGCAGGGGTGGCTTATTAGCCAAAGATTTTTCCTATGGTTCTTCCCTGGTATATTTTTGTTGTTCCTCTTCAGTGGTACGGGTCTCGCCTGGCTCCTTCCCTGCATCTTTTGATTCGTTAGCAACATTTTCACCAGCGACATTTATTTCTTCTAACTTGTCATCTGTATCTTTGGCTATGTCTGGGTCCTTATCAGCCGCCCCAGGGGTTTCTTCCTCTCGTTGTTCCTCTTCTTCCACAGCCTCTGTTGCTGGGATTTCCTCTTCCATAAGTATATCTTTCAGTAATGGGGGAGGTATCGGGCCAATATTTAGTGTTTGAGCAACACTGATTACCTCCACAAATGTAACCTTCAGGAGTGGCGCTTGGAACACGGTGGCAGGGGTTACGGTTGCTCCTGTAGGTTTGGTTCCCCCAGCTGATGCCATTTGTTCACTTTGCTTTTGTTGGTCCACTCCCCTGTCCTTTATCTCCCAGACTTCGGAGATAATCTCTTGTTCTGTCTCTTTGTCTTCTTCCACCTATTTTTTCTACTCCTGCGTAGGTTCTTGTTCTAGAGCTTCCTTTTTTTCTGGGACTTTAGCCTCCGTCTGCTCGATGTCCCCTTGTAAATTCCTGAACTCATCGGTTCTAAAGACATCATCAAATTCATCCTGCGGAGGAGGATAGGCCGGGACATCAGCAAAATCTAGTTCCTTCTCCAGCTCCTGGGAGTCAGAAGAAAGGATTTTGACATGTGGGATCTGGGGACTTCAACCTCTGTCTGCTCGATGTCCCCCTATAAATTATCAAACTCGTTAGTTCTAAAGACATCGTCAAATTCATCCTGCGGGGGAGGACTGGCCGGGACATCAGTAGACTCTAGTTCCCTCTCTGGCTCTGGGGATTTGGAAGAAAGGATTTCGACTTGTGGGATCTGGGGCATCCCCAGCTCCAGTTCTACCCTAGGCTTTGGGTTAAGCCTCTTCTTTCTCCTAGTGACTAAGGGTGGCCCCGCATCCCTTAGTACTACTTTTTCTTATGGATCCACCCCTATTTCCCTAACCATTAAGGTCGCTAGTGAAGGGGAGGAGGGAGGATGAATTGGTCTGTTCATGAGTACCGGAGTAGCCAGCCGTGTGATTAAATTCTCCCTCATTTGTTGGGAGGGTGCTACTGATTGCCTTATTTTCTCTTTTATGGGGACCTCTTGCATAGTTGGAGTCTCCATTATTGCTTTTCCCCTATCTCCTCCCTGTGGAGAGGTCCCAACCCCCGGGGTTAATTTTGGTATCGGTTGAACAGCCTTGCAGACACTCCCAGGGCACACCCTTTTAAAATATGTGTGGCTGCGCTCGACCACATTGCGAGTGAACTCTTCAATGGTGGGCCCCTCCTAGGCATTCTAGTCCACTGATCAGAGGGCCAGCTTATCAATCCCCTTTGCCTTGTACTGGGGGTCTATTGTAGATCCAGAGTCTGAGAAGTCACTTGCAAACCTCTGAAGCTTTAACCTTTCCATCATTCCCATGGTCCTCTGGACATAATGCCGGCCTTGGACCTCAACGTCATCCGAAAAGTCTTCCCAAAAGTCTTCCATATGGTATTGGTGGGGCTTCGAGGCCCAGGGAAGGTCCAGTACAATCTTTCCGTGCAGATCAAAATGCTTCTGTGCCAAGTAGAATTCTGCCAAGTTGTAGCTCTTAAGCTCGTTGTCTGCTTCCCTAGTGGCGGCCAAACTACATGAATAATTCCCATAAGTAATTGGGAATGGGATGTTTGTTGCCTTCTTTAGGCCAAAATAGGTGTGCAATTCTAGGATCTTCCTACAATACTCCAGGAGAATTATCTTGTCCCCACAATGTTTGGGCAACAAGTAGGGTTTCCCAGAGAAGCCAGTTACCCTTATGTATGTATGTTGTTGAAATTGTATATAATAATGGCCGTAACTCTAGACCAAATTCATCACCTCTGAAGATAGGCAATATCCTGCATCCCGAGTAGGTGTGAGCAGGTTGTAATACAAGAAGGTGTCATTAAGTCTGCAAAAACTAGGGAAGCTGACCTCCCATTGAATTTGTGGGAAGTAGTCCCAGGGAGCCTTCTATCTGGGAGCTATCCCAATCACGCCTGATGTAAGTAAGCCATTGGTGGCAGGCTATTGTTGCGCCAGGGCCCAGAGAACATAGGAAGTCATATAGAAATTTCACTTTTGAACCACCTGGAGGATTTGGGAATCCACGTGGTTGGAGATGATGGTGGCCCAATCAAAATATTCTCCCTTGGTGGAGATTCCAAGAAGAAAATAGTACATCCATGCTGAGAACTCTCGGGCATGGGGTTGGGCGAAGACCCGGCATAGTGCTATTATCCCCATCTGGATACTTTCCTTAAATTTGGACTAGGGGAGTTCTAGCTTCATTCTCTTCGGATCCCTCTTTGAGGTCTTGAGCCAATGGTTATTTATGTATATTCGGGGTGCTTCCTCCAACGGTTTGAACTATGCTAAGGCATCTGCTCTGGTAACCATAGCTGGCTTATGGAATTGAGGGATCCCTAGGGCCACTTGGAATGTAGCAGCGTCGAGAGACACCATAGGAGTAGGATACCCAGTGGGTTTTTGGGCTGCGAGCATAATAGCCCAGACAAAAGAGTTGTAATGTGTGGCCAGTGTGAGGATCAGTTCTGGAGACTACACAAAACACAAAAAATAGGCGGCCTTGAGGATTCTAGAATCCCCGACGTTGATCGCTAGTGGATCCCCAGACTGTCATTGAATGTACATTAAGTTTACCAAGCCCTCCATTTCAGCCCACATCCTGACGCTGGTGTCGGTGATCGCTTGAACTCTAGAATCAATCTTTGATCCCACTATGGTGTTGTCATTAACATATTTCATGGTGAGAGGTAATTTCTCCAAGGCCCTCTCCAACTTAGATCTTACGATGGCCCTGGTGACTGTCGTGGAAGGAAGTTCCAGACTTCTGGGTGGTGAAGATGCAGAAGCCTCAGACATGATGAGAGTGTTGCTTTTAAAACCTGCAAGACAAGGTGACCGTCAGAATGTAAAGATAAATAAAACTCTGGGATCCAGAGATCTTACCACCGTGGCACGTGTTTTCCCTGAAAATTTAGTTTAGTTCAAAAATCTCAAAAGGTATATAAATTTTGCAAACTTGGAAATTTAACCAATATCTGGGCTCGAGAGTCTCACCATCCTTAGCAAAAGAAAAATGTGGGTTGCGTAGGGGAGAGACCCAGAGTCCAAAAAACTAACCGTTGTAATGTGTGCAAAAAGTGAACTTGTCAGACCAACGTGGACGTCAAGTGAATGTGTAATAAATGGGAGTTATGGCGACAACAGCGGAGCCAACTGTCCTAATGCGCAAAAATTGGAGGCCACTTGGATAGTTTTGAATGCATACATGGGACTTAAATGAGATTCATTAAGGATGGTTTTTGAGGAGAGAGAAAACCACCTAGTTGAAACTAACCGAGAGCCGAGTTTCAAATAGGTGGTATTCTGCATCCCGAGCTCGCGAGTTTGATAAATGAGAACAGAGGAGGCATGACGAGCTTGTTCATGAAATTGGATGGATATACATAAAGAATGTAGAATATACAACATATATACATCAGAGCCAAAAGGTATACACAGGAAAAATAGAAGGATATATATTAAACTACACCAAATATATAGTGGAGCTGAAGTGAAATGACTACAACAAATAACAAAGCACGAATATGTACAAAAACTATAGCATTTACAGCTTATGCTACATCTGCACAGAGGGCAGACAACCCTCTGGCAAATCTGATCCACTAACGTGTGGAAAAACCAGATGAACAAAACAAAAACAAACAAAAACAGAAACCAAAACCAATGCAAAATAGACAAAAGCAAGGCAAAGACAGACGGAAGCAAAAACAATAGGAAAACCCACCTGCAAAACTAGAGAAAGAGGAAGGAAGGCAAGGAGCCGAACACTCTACAATCACCTCTGCAACATAAGATCACTCTCCCAACAGCAAAGACCACCTGTAATTGTTTGGAACGCCTTGAAAATAGCTCACACTAAACTGCTCAAAACACTGTGATAATCGCTCTGAAATTGTTGTGATTGCCTAAGTGTTTTGATTGTGGTAAATGTGAAAATGACAGGTAATTTCTATTTATACCCGAGGTAAAAGCAAGTTACATTTTCTTCCGCAAACTCTGGATAGACAGACCCTTAGACTCTGGGCCCGGGGATTCCATGCAACCATACCATCTTACGGAAAGAAGACATCGTGGCGAAGAATCCCGGAGTCCAGAATCTGGCTCCTGACAAAGGACGACCAACTCTAGGACTGGGTCTCGAAGACACGAGGGAAATAAACAAAAACAAAAACAACACCATGGGAAAGAAAACCTGGAGAAGGAAAAAAAAGAAGACAAAGGAAAAAGACGAGGCAAGAGCCAAAAGAAAAAGCAAAAAAAAGGGGGACCCAACATTTTGCACACAAAATGTAGGGACGAGGATGCAGGGCATAAAAAATGGTGACTATCTGGGATGAATTCCCTAGCACATTCAAGAACTAAAGAATCTCTGGTTAGAAAGACTAGAATAAATCATTACTCAAAGTATCTTACCTGCAAAGAGTAACATGCCTGAGAAAATCTGGCCATACGAGATTTAGTCTATGATCTTTTCATCAGTGGTGAAGTGTGTGCTTTGGAAGGAAACCAAGCTGATGACCTCTGGGAGAAGCAGAGAAGAGGCACTAAGTACATCAAACCCCGAAGTCATCAGATTTTCTCATTTCTCTCAGAGACCAGAGTTTTGTCCCATTTCTTTTTCCTGTTATTTTGTATGTTTCTAGGTGGGAGGGTTGTACTTATTTCACCATCAAGCTTAAGCTTAGCTAAATTTAATGGTGGTACTTCTTTCACCCTTTTTCCCACCTTAATGTGTTGAACGGGGAGGAAAACTCTAGACTCAAAAATAATCTTTTAAAAATTTAGACTTGGGTCAACCAACTAGTGCAACCGATCTACCCTCGATGTGTCTGATTACTTGTCCCTTATTTTTATTTCACTGATTACCAGACTTCCAGAGATAAACCCAATGAAGATTACTCAGTGTACTACCAAACTGGCAAAATAACTCTGGGGACCAGACCGATTCCATCATTCTAACAATATATTCTTAAGTTCACCATGCTAAAGACAATATCCCAGAGACTAGATGTTATGCAAAGCATTCCAACCCTTACAAAAGGGAGATAAAAACGCCGGAACCTGAAACACAAAGACAACAAAAGAAAAGGGCGGTCCCGAAGAATAGCCAGTAAGACTATTTACAAGGCAAGGTACCTCCCAACGAGGCACCGGGAAAGAAATATTTACAAGACGGGAACTTTACATAAAATACATCTTCAGGCAGACCAGCCTTACTCGAAATAATGTTTGAGAAAATGTCCATTGACGGGAAAGGGGACAGGTTCTCTAGTCATGGTGTTAAGGCGGTAAGTATTTGCCCCACAAATCTCTGAAATTAGATATGGCCCGAGCCAGAGCTGTTGGAACTTGGTGTGCTTGCCTTTCTTCTCCCAGGCTTTATCCCACAATAGGACCAAGTCTGAAATCTGAAAGGCCTTGTATTGGGCTCTGTGGTCAAACCATCTTTTTACCACTGCTTGGTGACACATGAAATATTCAAGGGCTACATCTTGTTATTCGTCCATCCGCACTAGATTTAGGAGCCGAACCTCCATGATGTTATCCCGGTTGGTGAATTCCTGCATAAACTGTAAGACCGGGATCTGTAAGTTGATTGAGAATACTGGGTTCTGGCCATAAACCAGATGGAACAGGGATGTTCCCAGGGCGGCCTTAATTTGAATGTGATCTTCCCAAAGGGTGAATCTCAACTTTTAGTGCCAATCCCATGGATTCTATTCTAGCAGGTGTTTGATTACTTTGAGTAGATTTTTGTTTGTAGATTCAGCGACACCGTTCCCCTGGGGGTAATAGTTGCTAGAAAAATTCAGAGTGATCTTCCGATTGTAGGTCCATTCAACTAATTGTGTCAAAGAAAATGCCAAACCATTGTCACATACTAAAGCAAAGGGCATTCCAAATCTCGTGACGATGTTTTCTTCCAGGAATTTAATAACTACGTCTGTCGTGTTATTTTTGCAAGGTATAGCTTCGGTCCACTGGGTGCAGTAATTAGTTGCAGTCAGGATGTATTGGTAGTTGGTAGATGAGTTGGGGTTAATTTCTCCCATGAAATCAAATGTCCATTGGGTGAAGGGCCTAGCCTCAAAGACTGGTTGTAAAGGCATAGCCGGGTTACGCTCCTGGTGTGCCGCGGTCTGACAAGTGTGGCACCTCTGAACGTGAGTGTAAACATATTTAAATATACAAGGCCAATAGTACTCGGCCCAGAGGATTTGATGGGTGGTGGCATCAGTTGAGCCATGCCTGGTTCCAAACTACCCATGGAATTCATCGATCATCTTCGTAGCTTGGTCTCTATCAATGCACCAAAGGTACACTCCCTTGTAGTTCCTGCAATAAAGCACAGAGTTTTTGATCATATAGTGAGCGCTTTTCATCCACAGAGCGCAGCATTTATTTGGAGGTAACCCCTTTGGGCATTTGTTGTTTAAAAATAAGTATACCAGATCAGTATACCACGGATCTTGAGTGATGGACTCCACTGTGTACATTTGGCATTCTATGCAGGGAGTCTCTTCTGCCATCACTCAGCTTAGTCCTTGGCCTTGGACTATCTTCATGGGCTGCATTTCTAAGTCATATTCCTGGAGGATGGCCATCCATTTCCCCCGTCTTTCACCCAATTCACTCTGCATCAGCAGAGATTTCACAGCCTGGTCTGGGATGATAGCATGCACCATGCTCCGAAGAATATAATGCCAGAATTTATTCATGACGCAAACAAGAGAAAAGGCATGTTTCTCCAATGATGAACACCAAAATTTGGTGTTCTTAAAGGCGGAACTCATGAAGGCTATGGGTCATTCTTCCCCTTCAACCTTTTGAGCTAATACTGCCGCGACAGAATGCGGCGAAGCAAAAGAGTAAATGTAAAACGGAAGGGAGTAGTCCAGACTAGCCAGGACAGGTGCCTCCATTATCATTTGTTTGATCTGGGTGAAAGCCTGCTTTGGCTCAGGACCCCACTCAATTTTGGTATCCTTTTTCATCATTTCATTGAGTGGCTTGACTATCTCAGTGAATCCAGTGATGAACCGTCAAACAAAGTTGATCTTTCCAAAGAAGGATCGCATTTCTTTCTTGTTGCCGGGCATTTGTAGGTTTATCAGCGCTTCAACTCTCTCAGGGTCAATGGATATACCCTTCTTGGAGACAATATGCCCAAGAAACTTCCCTTCGGTGACCCTAAATATGCATTTATTGGGGTTGAGGGATATTCCATACCGACGACATCTCTTACAGATCTGAGCGAAATGGGTGGAATGGTCATGCCTATCCTGGGAAAAGACGGTCAGATCATCCATGTAGATGATTATGCACTGATTTACAAGGCCTTCAAATGTGATGTCCATAGCCTTCTGAAATGTGGCCCCTGCATTAATTAAGCCAAAAGGCATTCTTCGATATGCAAACATTCCCCACTTGGTGGTGAACGTTATTTTGTCTCTATCTTCATACTTAACCATCACTTGGTTGTATCCGGAGTATCTATCTAAGAAAGACATCATCTAGGATCCATTCACTATCTGTAATACCTCATCCAACGAGGGGAGAGGGTGATTATCCTTCTTGGAGGCTCTGTTTAAGTTTCAGAAATCCACACAAAGGTGAATTTTGCCACTCTTCTTTCTCACAAGGACCAAGTTGGTGACCCACATAGTGTGCCAGATTGGAAAGATTATCTGAGCTGATAGCAACTTCTCCACCTCTTGACAAATCAGAGGCTCGATCAGTGGGTTGACCGGTTGTTGCTTTTGTTGAAAAGGCTTAGCATCAGGTTTCAGGGGGATGGTATGAGTCATAATGGATGTGTCGTAAGATTTCAAGTCCTCATATCCCCATGTAATTGCATCTATGTATTCTTAGAGAACTACGAGAATCTTCTCCTTCTCCTCAGGGGAGCAGGAGGTGCCAATGTGTATCATCTTTTCTTAACCGGGCTGGCCGATGTTTAATTTTTTGAATTTTCCTCCCTCAGAGGAGGATGACATCTTTTCCCAGCCCCGAGGGTTCAAGTCAAAGATATGTTCAAGTGCAACCATCCCCTTAGGGATGGTGTTGGTAGGTAGGTCCATGATCCCATCATCTTTATCACCCTGTCCAGTATCATCATGGTCTTATTCCTCCACTATCTGGTCCTTGAAGACACCAACATTGGCCATGAAGGCTAGGATATGCTGATCATCCTCAAAAACCTGAAAGTGGGTGACATTATCTAGAATAGACAGGGTGGAGATCATCTCAACCAAAAATCTCTGGAGTCGTGAGCCAACCATGGGCTCAAGTGTGCTGGCAGAGACAGCGAGGGCATTCAGGACATAATTTCATTGTTGGGGAATAAGATCAATGCCGAAGGCATCAAAATCTTCAATAAGGCTCCATGCCCAATTGCGGTACGTAGCCAGCCTCTTGTCATGACATGTATATTGACTCCATACCTATTTGACAATCAACTCTAAATCACCCAGAGCCTAGAGGCGGGTGATTCCTTTTCTTAATGCAAATAAGAGTCCAAGGACCAAAGCCTCGTACTTCGTAACATTATTGGTGTAGTTCAACTGCAGTCTATAGGATGCAAGGAAGGATTTTCCTCGTGGGTTGATTAATTCTACTCCAGCCCCATAGCCCTGGTTGGACAGGGACCCATTGAACTTAAGGGTCCACAAATCATTATTTGCAGTCTAGAGCTGAGGAGCAGGAGCGGCCTTTGGATTTCTTTTGGGAGTCTTGGGAGGAGCTTCCTCCCGCACTATTGGTGCATGGGTGAGGTTTACCTCTGGAGATTTTTGGAATTGAGATTCCTAGGGAAATTGCACTGAAGAAGTGCTGCCAGTAGGGATACTGGGTTCCGGGGAATCAATTTTACATTCTCTATTTCAGAAGGTGTCGACGTGTCGGGTAGTGATAAAAAAGAAAAGGTCACACTCTATCTCTAAATGTTTCTAATAGTGTACTCAGCACCAAGTGCCAGACAAGAATGTAGCGGGGGTCACTGTGGCACCTTGAGAGTCAACCTCAACCCTCAACTTTTCTTCTAGGTCCTGGGTTCTCTGCAAAACTATGGGAGCTTCCCCAGGGGTGAAATCGAATGTTAATATTTCAAAGGGTCGGTACACCCTGGGGGAAGTCTCAGAGAAGAAGACCTCACTAACCTTCCCAACTTTGGTAAGGGTCTGCTTCATCCGAGGTTCGCTTTCAACCCAGATTTTATTTGATTTTCCTCCCCAAGGGAGCCATAAGTGAGAGAAGTCGGTCAAAAAGTATCCATTCAAGGACTTAGACCAATTCCAATTTAATAACATCTCATAAGTCTTTGGGATGTCTACCACTTGGATGTCGGTTATGTTGGCTATTCTGGGGTCTTGGATAAGCTATATCCAGACACTCTTCAATTCTCCCACCATTTTCACAGTACTTTTGTCCAATTGGATCACTGCGCCATTAGAGGGGGTGGGACAGAATCCAAGATTCTAGCATATGGATAAGGGCATGATGTTTCCTGAAGCTCTGGAGTCTACTAGGCAGTTGTGTATGTTTTTGCCTTGGATATTTAGGCCTAGTAGGAAGGGAGGGTCTTCATTATTTCCCTGGAAGACAGCCACATTGGCATCCTCAAAAGAGACAGTCTTAAGCGCGCGACTGACAACTTCTGGGTTTCCTAAGAGCTTTAGAAGAGACTTATTTTGCTCGGGAAAATTTAGCAAAACCTCCATCAAGATCATGGAGGTTTGTTCTAATGCCTTTGTAATGTCAAATCTTTCCCCCGAGAATTGATGGCTTCCCTCGGCTAGGTCTTTCGCTTGGTTAAAGATAGAACCTTTCAGAGGGGCGGGTCGGTCAGTTGCATTGTCCTGGGGAGGAGTGTCCCTAGTAGGAGGTGTCAGTATGTAAACTGGTCCTTTACTAGCCTAGCTCTGAGTATTGTATAGATTCCGCGGGTTGGTGAAGGCATTGGCCTCAAAGGCCAGAATCGATTCATCAAAGAATCCCTACAATTTAGATTCTTCTTCATCTTCCTCGGAGGATTCAAAGAAGATGGTCTCACAGGTGAATGCACTATGAGTTGAATCTTGCACAGGAGGCTCTAGGGGAGTAGCATCATGCGATTGTTGTCTATCCAACTGGGAGATCATAATGACCTTCTCCAGTGTGGCACAGTTTACCTCATTGTAGGAGTCTGTGTCGTGCAATCTACACCAATTGGTCATGAGCTGGAAGTTTGTGACTGGTGTGAAATGTGATGGTCCAGTGCCACTTTGATTGGCATTTTTGTTCAGAGGCAGGCCTCCAATGTTCACGTTATTGTTCTATTGTTGTTGATTGGGTCGAGGCCCGTTATTGAAGTTTCTCCCCCGGCATTGTTGTTTTGTTGGCTAGAGAAAATATTCCCTCTCTGGGAATTGGAATTCTAGGGTGCATAGGACCCTGCCTTCAACTGACCCATGTCCATAGTCAGGGTGGATAACATTCACCGGAGGGATTCAACCTCGGCGGTCAACTGAGTGTTCATGTCACAATGTGACGGTTGTTGTTGTTAGTTTTCTAGGAAGGCAGCAGTATTCACTGGAGTTAAGGGAAGAAATCCTCCAACTATGGATGACTGAAAGAAGGGCACTCTGGGTGGTTGTGTCTGAGGTTGTTGTGCCTACTGTGGCTGATTCCAAGGGAATACTTCCAGACCCGGTATTGCCTGAGTCTGTGATGGGTAAATGTACCGGGCCTGCTATTCTATTGGCGGTGGTGGGGGATTCATTGCCATTGTGGGGGCACCCATTTCCAGATTGGGGTTATATCCCCCAGTGTATGCAGTTCTGTTGGGGATCATGTTAAAGGGCGTGCTCTACCCAATCCCACCTGGGGACTTGTTGAGGCCATGTGATAGTTCTAAGGCTAGGTTGTAAACCTTTGCCAAAGTATCCCGATCGCCCGCAGCGGTTGTTCTCCAAAGGAGAGTGGCAACGAAGGGGTCCATCATGTTGAGATAGGTCTGTATGGTTACTTCTAGGGATGAAATAAAAGGGCCCATGCACCACTTCAAGGTGCGTTGGAACTGATGATTGAATGCTGTGAGGGGTTCATTGGGTTCCTTTTTTATGGAAATGAACTAGCTGTGGGACCAAGCTGGGTCCACATGTATGCGAAAGGCCACCAAGAAGGCATCCTCCATGTCTTGCCAACTATTGATGGAGTTGGTGGGAAGGTTGAGGTACCAGTTTAGTTCACTCTGTGCTAGGGACAGGGGAAATATTTGGGTCACAACATTTTCATGTTAGATCCGGTGTCGATTCATGGCATCCTTGTATGCCTGTAAGTGTTCCTCTGCAGTTCGTGAGCCTAGGTGCTCATATCATGGGAAAATCTTCTCTGGGTGCGAGGGTAAGTCGTTGACTGCACCTAAAAAAGTTCCCATAGGGGACCCAGTGTTACTGAAATATGTAGCCATTGGTGGAACTAGATTTTGAGTAGTTTGAGCACTGGTTCCCGGGATTGTTTGAGAAGTTTGGATATTCTGAGGTACACTAGACCCCCAGACAATAGTGGTTGGTGTGGTTTTTGGGGTCTATTTCTTTCGAGCTGGGGGCTCAAGTTTGAAAAACCTTCCAGGGTTTAGGGTTGACCTAAGGACTCTCTCAAATTTTGCTGGGGAGAAAGAACCAATCCCACTGAAGGCTTGATTCCTAAAACTATGGCTTGGGGAGGACTTGGCGGGTGTAAAATTGAAATCCTGATAGGGGGATGAGTTCATGCCCTCCTTCTAGCACCAGTTTCTATTAATGGGACTTTGGTGACCGGGTCTACCAATAGATGTAAGTTGTCACCGGGTACCAAGGTACCAGCCAACTTCACCTGCAAAGGTTATCCGGAGAAATGAGATTCCCCAGGCCTCCAAGCACCTGAGGGTCAGGTCTCAACGGTGTGGGGCTTAGTTGGGAGATGTGACTATTTTCAAGGGGGATAGCTTGTTTCTTCACCTCGTTCTCTCTGGGGATTCAGGAAGGTGGGGTTTCTCCAAGCATTTTATACTTAGCAAATAAATTGAAAAAGATCTTGCAGGGTTTGAGGTATTTCATCTACCTATAGTTATGTTTAAACATTCAATACATCAATAATGCTCTGATATACTATACTAAATAACGAAGAGATACACAACCATCAGTTCATATTTCATTGGTAGGAAAGGCAAAGGAGGTCGTTAATCTACTTAAAGTATCAAAGCAGAAGACATGAAGAACATTAAACATAAAATACCATTAACTTAGAAGACAAAGTGCCAACAACATCATTGCAAGAACCATCTCTTCTTCATTAACATTCCTTCCAGCAAGAACTGGTGTGTGGTACAATGGCGGCTCTGAGGGAGCATCTAACTACTAAAAGCTAAAAGACCAAGGAGCATTGAGCTCTGCAACTAAAATAAAAAATACTGCTTCTCTATTACTATAGACTACACAATCCTCAATTTTGCCAACCCTTGGAATGGGGCTGGACTTGCTATTTATACACATTTTTCTTCTAACCCTAACCCTAACCCTATTTTACATCTTTCCATAAAATATATTATCCAGTGGCCGGTACTACCTGAACCACTTTATAAAAGACCTCGAGATGGAGAAGGTCTGACATGTTAGAAGAATAAGACAAGAAGATGAAGTGGAAGAATCGGGCTCGAGAAGAGAGCCAAGAAAGAAAGGGAAGAAGTCTGATCTCCTCGGGATCAAGGCTACATGCCTCATAAATGAGAAATGTGGCACCCTATCTCCAATGCACCAAATGTACATCTGAAGCGATGCCTCAAGAAGATCATTTTTTAGAAAGCCCATTGTTGATCCGACGTGCCTTGATGTAGCTATCTTCTCTCTGACAACCTTTGAAAACCCTTATTAACTTCTTGAAAGTGACCGGTCGGCCTTGGGGACTGGGACACAGGTCACTGAAAGAATACAAAATATAGGATCTGGGACTCTGGGATTCGGGAACTTACGTTTTGAAAGAATAAATAATACAAAGATACTTGGGTTTTCTCCGGCCCCCCGAGAACCTTTATTATTTCTTATAGTCATTGAAGGTCTAGAGGAGACAGGAGATTCCATCTTCATCAACTTCTTTAAGACTAGCCCACCGGTACTTAGCCACCTCAATCTGTTCCCCCAGGTCCAGAACATTTCCTTTAAACTCATCGGCCATTTTTGCTGCATCGTGACCACTGAGTACCATACGAGTTATTCTCGTCATTTGGGTGCCATCTACTCCCTCCAAGGATTGATACCTTGATTCCATCTGCTCATTGAACTTCCCTAGGATGTACTCCTCTGGTGTACAAGTATCAATGCTGAATGGGTCAGCTCCAGAGACCTTTGTAACAAAGACTTGTATAAATTAAAAGAATATTGTACTGTATTGATTTTCTCCCGCAGAGTCCCCACCAGTTGCTTGATTACCCCCAATCTGAGGTCAAGTTTGGAGTGTTGGGTTCTCACAAAATCGAATGAATCCTCCCCCAAAATTTTGGATTCAAAAACCACTTCCTCCCCCTAGGCCGAGGAGTTCTTCAAATTCTACTTTCCACGCTTCATAATTTTTTATGTCACCATCCCATATGTTGATAATGGTTTTGGATTGATGCAAAACATGACAGGCCACATATAAGTCTAGGAGGGTGGACACCAAGAAATGCTAGATGTTTCCCAATTGTAGAGTGACCCACTCATCGACCGCCTGGGCCTTCTTCTTCATCGCCCTTAATGAATCTATGTCACTCTGTAGCAGCGGTGCATCAGATGTGGAGGCCTCCAGAGGAATAGCATTGATAGGCCAGGTCAGCTTAGTCAGAAACCCCATGAGGTTTGTAGTTTTCTCTTTTTCTGCCTTGAGCCTTTGAGCCTCTTTTTCATAACGGGCCTCTACTGCCTTAGACACCTCTTTTAACAGGTCTACCTCATCTTATTTTCCCCTCTTTCCCAATGATATCTCCATGATATTGTAATCCCTGGCCTCGGCCGTTGCTTCATCTGTGTCTGGGGGAGGTGTTTCTATCACTGTAACTATTTCTTTGCTTGGCCCGGTTCAGAGAGTATGAACTGTCTGGGCTTTCTTGGCCTTTGGCGGGTTCTGGGCCTGAGCCATCATCTTGGCTAGGGAGAGATGAGCTCTGGGAGTCGGCGGGGCCATCCTTTTCTTGGTTTCTAGTAACCATTGTGGCGGAAGGGGTGGCTTATTATCCAAAGCTTGTTCCTGTGGTTCTTCTTTGGTATCTTGTTGTTGTTCCTCTTCAGTGGTACGGGTCTCGCCTGGCTCCTTCCTTGCATCTTTTGATTCGTTGGAAACATTTTCCTCGGTGACATTTGTTTCTTCTGCCCTGTCATCTGTAACTTTGGCTATGTCTGGGTCCTTATCGACCGCCCTGGGGGTTTCTTCCTATTGTTGTTCCTCTTCTTCCTCAGCCTCCGTTGTTGGGATTTCCTCTTCCATAAGTATATCTTTCGGTAATGGGGGAGGTATCGGGCCAAGATTTAGTGTTTGAGCAGCAGTGATTACATCCCCAAATGTAACCTTCAAGAGTGGTGCTTGGAACACGGCGGCAGGGTTACCGTTGCTCCCGTAGGTACGGTTCCCCTAGCTGATGCCATTTGTTCGCTTTACTTTTGTTGGTCCACTACCGCATCCTGTATCTTCAGGACTTCAGAGATAATCTCTTGTTCTGTCTCTTTCTCTTCTTCCACCTATTTTTGCTACTCCTGCGTAGGTTCTTGTTCTAGAGCTTCCTTTTTTTCTGGGACTTTAGCCTCCATCTGCTCGATGTCCCCTTGTAAATTCCTGAACTCGTCGGTTCTAAAGACATCATCAAATTCATCCTGTGGAGGAGGATAGGCTGGGACATCAGCAAACTCTAGTTCCTTCTCCAGCTCCTGGGAGTCAGAAGAAAGGATTTTGACATGTGGGATCTGGGGCATCCCTAGCTCCAATTCTACCCTAGGCTTCGAGTTAAGCCTCTTCTTTCTCCTAGTGACTAAGGGTGGCCTCGCATCCCTTAGTATTGCTTGTTCTTCTAGATCCACCCCCATTTCCCTAACCATTAAGGCCACTAGCGAAGGGGAGGAGGGAGGATGAATTTGTCCGGTCATGAGTACCAGAGTAGCCAGCTGTGTGATTAAATTCTCCCTCATTTGTTGGGAGGCTGCTACTGATTGCCTTATTTTCTCTTTTATGGGGACCTCTTACACAGTTGTAGTCTCCATTATTGCTTTTCCCCTATCACCTCCCTGTGGAGAGGTCCCGGCCCCCGGGGTTAATTTTGGTATCAGTTGAACAGCCTTGCGGACACTCTCGGGGCACACCCTTTTAAAATAGGCGTGGTTGCGCTCGACCATGTTACAGGTGAACTCTTCAATGGTGGGCCCATCCTAGGCATTCCAGTCCACTGGTGGGAGGGCCAACTTGCCAATCCCCTTTTCCTTGTAGTAGGGGTCTATTGTAGATCCAAAGTCTGAGAAGTCACGTGGAAACCTCCAGAGCTTTAACCTTTCCATCATTCCCATGGTCATCCGGACATAATGTCGGCCCCAGACCTCAATGTCATCCTGATAGTCTTCCCAAAAGTCTTCCATATGGTATTGGTGGGGCTTCGAGGCCCGGGGAAGTGCCAGTGCAATCTTGCTGTGCGTATCAAAATGCTTCTGCACCAAGTAGAATTCTGCCAAGTTGTAGCTCTTAAGCTCATTGTCTGCTTCCCTGGCGGCGGCCAGACTACATGAAAAATTCCCACAAGTAATTGAGAATGGGATGTTTGTTACCTTCTTCAGGCCAAAATAGGCGTGTAATTCTAGGATCTGCCTACAATACTCCAGGAGAATTATCTTGTCCCCACAATGTTTGGGCAATAAGTAGGGTTTCCCAGAGAAGCCGATTACCCTTATGTATGTATGTTGTTGAAATTGTATATAATAATGGCCGTAACTCTGGACCAAATTCATCACCTCTATAGATAGGCGGTATCCTACATCCTGAGTAGGTGTGAGCAAGTTGTAATACAAGAAGGCATCGTTAACTTTGCAAAAAATAGGGAAGCTAGCCTCCCATTGAATTTGTGGGAAGTAGTCCTAGGGAGCCTTTTGTCTGGGAGATATGCCAATCATGCCTGATGTAAGTAAGCCATTAGTGGTAGGCCGTTGTTGCTCCAGGGCCCAGAGGATGTATGAAGTCATATAGAACTTCCACTTTTGAACCACCTAGAGGAATTGGGAATCCACGTGGTTGGAGATGATGGTGGCCCAATCAAAATATTCTCCCTTGGTAGAGATGCCAAGAAAAAAATAGTACATCCATGCTAAGAACTCCCGGGCATGGGGCTGGGTGAAGACTCGGCACAATGCTATTATCCTCATCTGGATACTTTCCTTAAATTCAAACTGGGGGAGTTCTAGCTTCATTCTCTTTGGATCCCTCTTTGGGGTCTTGAGCCAGTGGTTATTTATGTATATTCGGGCTGCTTCCTCCAACGGTTTGAATTGTGCTAAGGCATCTGCTCTAGTAACCATAGCTAGCTTATGGAATTGAGGGATCCCTAGGCCCACTTGGAATGTAGCGGCGTAGAGAGACACCTTAGGAGTAGGATACCCAGTGGGTTTCTGGGCTGCGAGCATAACAGCCGAGACAGAAGAGTTGTAATGTGCCACCAGTGTGAGGATCAGTTCTGGAGACTACACAAAACATGGAAAACAAGTGGCCTTGAGGATTCTGGAATCCCCAACATTGATCGCTAGTGGATCCCCGGACTGTCATTGAATGTACATTACTTTTACAAAGGCCTACATTTCGGCCCACATCCCGACGCTGGTGTCGGTGATCGCTTGAACTCTTGAATCAATCTTTGATCCCACTATGGTGTTGTCGTTAATGTATTTCAAGGTGAGAGGTAATTTCTCCAAGACCCTCTCCAACTTAGATATTAGAACAGCCCTGGTGACTGTTGTAGAAGGAAGTTCTAGACTTCTGGGTGGTGAAGATGCGGAAGCCTCAGACATGATGAGAGTGTTGCTTTTAAAACCTACAAGGCAAGGTGACCATCAGAACATACAAATAAATAAAACTCTAGGATCATAGATCTTAGCACCGTGGGGTGTGTTTTCTCTGAAAAGTTAGTTTAGTTCAAAAATTCCAAAAAGTATATAAATTTTGCAAACTTCAAAATTTAACCAATATCTGGGCCCGGGGGTCTCACCATCCTTAGCAAAAGAAAAACGTGGGTTGGGTAGGGGAGAGACCCAAATTCTTAAAAACTAACCGTTGTAATGTGTGCAAAAAATGAACTTGTCAGACCCACGTGGACGTGAAGTGGCTGAGTAATAAATGAGAGTTATGGCGACGACAGCGGAGCCAACTATCTGAATGCGTGAAAAGTGGAGGCCACTTGGACAATTTTGAATGCATACGTGGGACGTAAATGAGAGTCATTAAGGCAGGTTTATGAGGAGAGAGAAAATTTCCTGGCTGAAATCAGCCGAGAGCCAAGTTTCAAATAGGTGGTATTCTGCATCCCAAGCTCGTGAGTTTGATAAATGAGAACAGAGGAGGCATGACAAGCTTGTTCATGAAACCGAATGGATATATATGAAGAATGTAGAATATATAACATATATACATCAGCACTGAAAGGTATACACAAGAAAAATAGAAGGATATACATTAAACTACACCAAATATACAGCGGAGCTGAAGTGAAACAACTACAACAAACAGCAAAGCACGGATATGTACAAAAACTACAACATTTACAACTTATGCTACATCATAACAGAGGCAAACAACCCTCTGGAAGAGCTGACCCACCAACGGGCGGGAAAACAAGACGAACAAAACAAAAATGAACAAAACAAAAACAAACAAAAATAGAAACCAAAACCAATGCAAAATAGACAAAAGCAAGGTAAAGACAGATGGAAGCAAAAACAACAGGAAAACCCACTTGGAAAACTAGAGAAAGAGGAAGGAAGGAAAGGAGCCAAACACTCTGCAACACAAGATCGCTCTCCCAACACCAAAGACCACCTGCAATTGTTCAGAATGCCTTGAAAATAGCTCACACTAAACTGCTCAAAACGTTGTGATAATCGCTCTAAAATCGTTGTGATTGCCTAAGTGTTTTGATCACGGTAAATGTGAAAATGATAGGTAATTTCTATTTATACTCGAGATAAAAGAAAGTTACCTTTTCTTCCTCAAAATCTAGATAGACAGACCCCCAGACTCTGGGCCCAGGGATTCCATGCAACCATACCATCTTATAGAAAGAAGACATCATGGCGAAGAATCAAAGAGTCTAGAATCCAGCTCCTGACAAAGGATGACCAACTCCAGGACCGGGTCCTGGAGACACGAGGGACAAAAAAAAAAAAAAAAACAACACTGCGGGAAAGAAAACCTGGAGAAGGAAAAAAAAAGAAAAAAAAGGAAAAAGACAAGGCAAGAGCCAAAAGCAAAAGAAAAAAAAAGGGGGACCCAACATTTTTCACACAAAATGTAGGGACGGGGATGCAGGGCATAACATGTTCTCTATCAATATAAATGTACATATATTCAACTTCTACATATAGTAAACAAAGTAGCACTGTGAGCTATGAATATAAATGAAATTGAGAGTACACACACACACACACAGAGAGATTTATGAAATGTTGATGGGTGTTCTATTCTAGACCCTATTTCTGACCTCATAGATGGCTAGGGGAAGAAGGAGGATCCAAAGCCTCCTCCTTCAATTTGTACTGCACTAGTCGCCCAAGGGCTTTCTTATTCTGGGCTATGCCCAATTTTATTATTGTTTCTACTGTCAAATGTTCCTTCTCTTGTATATCCTAGACCGGTTGTATCTTTGTCTCTTCTTTGGCTATTTAGTTGTTCATCAAGCTTTTGTGAGCTTTCATTGTATTTCTTCAACTTTTCATTTGCTTCTTCATTAGTTTTTAATTCTTTCTTCAGTGGCCCATTCATCTCTCTAAGCCTTTCATTCTCAGCTATTACTTAAAGATTCTCTGCAGCACTATCCTCCATTTGATTATGATATAAAGCAAATTCATGTCTTAGGTTAACAAATTCTCTATTTTTCGCCTTTATGGCATCATCAACAATTTTTTTGGTATCTTCTGCACTCTTCTTTGCATCTACAACTTTTCCTTTTTCCTCAAGGACTTCACACACCCTAATAGACTAATTTTTAAGCTCTCTCTTCATATTGGCCACATTTTCTTTGAGACATTTGTTCTTAATCAACAGATCTGCAATTTCTTTCTTAGATTCTTCAAATGTATTTCTCTCAGAATATTCTTCTATGTAGTCTTAGCTTTTGCTCAATTGCTTAGTGAGTTCTCTCCTTTTGGAAAGTGACTTCTTCAGCTTTTCCTAGACCTCAATGATCATCTTGTTTGCATTCTCAAGTTGCATCTCATACCTATAACCCTCCATGATAGTGGATCTTTTCCTCAAGTTTGTTAAGATTATCACCAAGAGGACCTAAGCTTTGATACAAATTATTGGAATTAATAGGTACTGAGAGGGGTTGAATCAGTACAAATAGATAGTAAACAAATTCAACCGCTGATCTAAATAATTGTTAAATTACTTTCTAGACTATAAAGTATATAACTGATGCAAATATATAAAAGAAAGTAATATCAAACATCCACAAATTCATCACACATGACACAAATATTTTCACATGGAAACCCTTGTAAGAGGGAAAAAATCACAGTCTTGATGACACCCACAAGCTGAATATTGTAGTAAATGAATTTGCCTTGTTAGGAGCTACAAATACCCTTTCTGAGGGTTCACCCTGTTAGGAGTGACTAGTACACTATTAGTAGTACAATTAGATTAGTAGTACAATTAGATCAGCTATGATCTACCTCTCTAGAGGAATTCAAACCTCAATAAAGAAGTTACCTTGTTAAAGGATTTTTTTTTAAAAAGGAACTTGTTATAGTTTACCCGGTTAAGGTATTTTGCTTGCTGCAACTATTCGGGAATAAGAAGATTAGTATCTGGATGTAGAATTGATGTCTTATCAGATCCTATGTGTTCTTTTTACTCTATAACTACTCTCTTCTCTCTATTTTTCTTCTTTCTAATCACAACCTCAAATTGAAATCACAAAACCTTAATCATCCACAAATACTCTTACAGCTCTCTCTTTTTAACTATGAGCAGTTCCCTATATATAAACAACTTCCACCGACATAAAAATGATCTTCAAATTAATTTCCCACAAAATCACCATGTGTCAAATTGATAATCTCGATGAATAAAACTATTTATCATGACCACGTTAGGTCAAGATAAGATCTACAAGTTATATCTCCAAAATAGTCAAACACATTTTGACTTCTTCATTGCAACACCTCAAATCTGAATTAAATTTCTGCATTGATCTCATAAATATCAAAACACTTAATGTGTAACCTTTATCCCTCATCATCATATCATTAAAAATGATCACACATACTTTACTGCTCACTGATCTGTGATCTATCGATTGGTACTCAGGATCATAAGTGTTCTACATGTCTTAATGTTTGTGTAATGCCCCTCCAACCCTGTCAAGTCCTGGCTATGCTCACTAGAAATTAGGAAGAGCTATATGTGAGAATGATCCTTCTCGAGATGGTAGCTTAAACCGAACCTCTTACAACTCACCATAACTTCTTATTTTAATA
>MU228465.1:256356-282016 GCA_018584345.1 Thuja plicata | reverse complement strand
TATATATATATATATATATCTCAGTCCCACCTCCTATATCTTATAGACGTATTGCATCTCCCATATCTCAACCTAGTGTGGTTCCTTCTATTCTTCTTACAAAAGTAGAAAAGAACTAGATGATTGATTCTAAACCAAACCAAATTTCAAATAAAACTAAATGTAATAGTTGTACCCATAACCACCATTTTAGATGTCATACAAGAGGCATAAACTTGCTTCCCAAAATATTTTTTTCTCCTCAAACACCTTTCGGTGCCCTTTTTCACTTTGACTCACCTATGCATATCCCTAGGGAGAAACTTAATCTAAAGAAGAAGAAATTAAGAAAATATGATGATTCTATTCGTATCTTAGATTTTATTATGATTAATTTCAATGAAAAAAATACCCTTGATGATGATGATTACACTTTTTGTAATGCAAATGATATTACTGTTAATTATTCTAATGATATGTATGAACTTCTGAATGTTAATCATGATTTATCTACTAGATTTGCAAAACAAATATCCCTAGCTCCTAGTGACAAACAAAGTGACTTATCATTAGAGCATGGTCCTTATTTGTAATACATGATGACTCCATTTATTCTTCTTGAAATTTATTCTCTCAAGTATTTCCCACCTTCCCTAAGAAATAAAGAGTAAGATAGGGGCCAAATGATATGCTTTAGTAGTTCCTCTTGTGCGGTGAATTCATTTTTGTGTTTTCTTGTTGTGTTGTGCTTCCATATGATGTGTTGTTTTTTGTATTGATAAAGAAATTGACCTATTTTGGCATTCCTCTATTTGTATCTCATTTATGTTTATATTTCATATACTTGTTGTGTTGTACATGTGTATTCGTGTTCCTAAATGTGATTTTGTGTTTTCTGATTGAGAATGACACAAAGTGGTAAGTTAACCATTCATTTTGGTCATTGTATTGCCATCCCAAAAGGAATATTCTTTATATATATTATGTTATCTTCTTCTATTGTCCTTGTGGCCTTACACAATCATATGATCACATTAACTCCAAAGTTAATAGATCCATTTTTTATTCTCTTTTTCATGTGTTTCATTTCTCTTAGTTTGTCATTTTTAGGGGGCATATCATAGGGGAAACATCTCTTATGGGCACATGTATTCTTTTCTAAACCCATTTCTCCTGTTAAGACATTTGCAATCAATTTAATGTAAGGGCATACACTCAGCTTCTTGTTTTACACTTTCTACACACATACACAACGATTTAGTGCAATCTCTTATTTGGATAGTTAAGGAGACCATTATTTCCTTGGATTCATCCTTACATTACACTATCATGCCCATTGGATCCATCAGTGGATCCCTAAATAGGAGACAATGTTTTTCTTAAGGACTAATGCTCATTTTCTAATTCCCTTTGGAAAAGATGATTTTATAAAATTGATCTCCCTTTTCTAGATCCCTTAATAGAGACAATGGTTTTCTTAAGGACTGATCCTCTTTTGGAAGATTTCATAGTGGGCTATGATTCTCTTATTTATCCATTTTTTATAGGTTTACTAGGATAACATAACATGCTAGACATTTGAATCCATATTTTGTAGTAGTATATTATCTTCATGACCCATAGTAAGTCAAAACCTAACTAGAATAGTTGGTCATGTCTTTTTCTCTCTTTATGTATCTCTTTTCAATTGTTGCCTCTTTTATCTAGGTTTTGGATTTGATGAGGACCTAGTCTCTTGGGGGCTTGTTATATACTTGTATCCTTGACCTTGATAAAATTTTATCATGTACTAATCTACTTTACCATGAACATGAGGTTGTCTCTTACTCCTCCTAAAGTGGAGGGTAAATGTACCATCCTTAATTTTAAGAACTTATAATTATATGCTTAATTATGCCACATTTTTATAGTCTTGAGATTTCATGACTATTATGCTTGATCTAGCAACCCATCACCTACATTTTTGGGTTCTTTTCCTACTTCCCAACTTCCAAGTCATATTTTAGCCTCTTTAGGAGGATGAGGAATCTCTAGGAGCCTCTTTCCCAAATGTTTGACCCTAAATTAGGTACAAAGGCCCGTTATATGGACATAGCTAGATTTTTTTAATCCATGTTAGCCTCCTCCAACTTTTCAACTCTTAAATATTGTGAGAGGCATATAATTGCTCTCTCTCTCTCTCTCTCTCTCTCTCTCTCTCTCTCTCTCTCTCTATCAGATTAAGAAATGAAACAATCAAGTTCATAGGGCAAGAAATAATTCAAGAGCTTCCCTAAAATTTAACCAAGCATTCAAGACTAAGATTTCAAGGATCCTACTTGACATTTTGAAGGCAATCTTCTCATATTTAGCAAGATTCTCTCCCATTATGGCCAAATGGAGTATTTCTTAATCAGGCAAGAAGATCCTTTCTCCATCTACATGCATTCATTCATCTATATTTCAAAGCAAGAGTCCATCAAGCATAACAACGTTAAAGATCTTTGATGAGTATTTGGGGATCTATGCATTTGTGAAAGGAATCCTTGATCCTTCTCTAAATTCCAAGATTAAAATTTAAGATACACTTACATTCAAGAAACATACAAGCATCTTCATAGATATAACATGTAAATATAAATTTATTTAGGTATTTTTATTTACAAGGTAGATCTAATATTTACGTTGCAGTTACATACTTACCTTTCATGCAATTTTATTTATATTTCAAGGTTGATTCCTCAACTAGGGTTTGACCAGGGCAAACCCCTCCAAAGCAATATTTTCTCTATATTTTATGTGTAGAATAAATTAGCGAACACATTGGGTCTTAGTATAGAAAGTAAAGAACCCGACAGACAATCTCTAAAAGTTTCAAAATATTGGGAACTGGTCGATGAGTTTTGCAATATTTTCATGGCAATAGCATGCCTTATGAAACCTCATCCCTATAAATCAACCTCAAATTAAAATCATAAGCTAGTACTATCATCTTTTTAGTGTTTTAGGAGCTTGTAGGTGTTTGTCTATATTCTGTTAGTTTGTGTTTTGAAGCTTTTTTTCGTTATTTAGTCCTTTATCTAGCATTAGCAAATCATTTTTCCTCAGTAAATTCCACTAACACAAAACAAAGGATCATTGCACTCACTTAGTGCTTAAATCCTACTACAGCCTAGTGTTTTATCTTTATTATAATTAAAGAATTAGTTAGGTTTCGCATTAAGGAACCATTCTAGAACACCTTGTTGTTTTCCTAACCACCATTTACATTTTTTCTTTATTGTATGCACACGCACATGCACGCACGCCTACACACATAGATAGAGAAAAACATAATTTATGAAAAAACCCAAGAAAATGATGTGAGGTACAATACTGAGCTTTAGTGGTTGGGGTTCCATGATTGAAATACTATAATAAGGCATGGATAGATCATGCGAGGAATAAATACATACTTTTCCCCAAATTAAAAGGCACTCATCTTGATACTTATCTTGTTAGAAATGTATAAAACATTGAACTAATGAACTATAACTGATTGAATGTTTGAAGATGACAAAGTTGATGATCATTGAGCTACAGAAAGTAAATGCAAGACATTAAATCAATTAATGTATTGTATTTTCATTGATGTCAACCTAACATGTTATGATTACACATACACATATTGTCACAACACTTGGAGATCTAAAGGGATAATGTTTTTGTTGTCGATAAATGTGTACACCGAGTGATAGGGTTACCAGAGAAAAGTGTACCATGAGCAGTTCACAGTGTTATTCAACAGATAGAAAACACTGACGGACAATGTTACCTGAGAAAGAATTACCAAGCTAACTGCTCTTGTCACCAAACAGAACTGAACTTATTGCCAAATCTATTTGTACTAGTCATCGAGCACAACTGAAGTGTTGACCGATGGGAACTGAAGTTAGAAAATGACAAAACAACTTAGCAGGAAGAGCTATATTTAGAGTTAGCTGATTGTTTACTTTATTTCTATCGATCAGTTAAAAGATTAAAGATAAGAAGGAGATTTAAAGCATGTTTCATTTAAGAAAACAAGGAGAGATTTATGGAATAAAACTAAAGCCATCATGGCGAGCTTTACAGATCAAGAAGTGATCAACAAAGAAAACAAGAAGATTGAACGATGAAATCATGTCTATATAGAGAGACAAGTAATTCATTATGAAGAGAGGAATGCTGAACATATTCTCGTGAAGATAGAACTCTTCATGCAGACCTGATCATACAAGTTGAATAATAGAGCTAAGGAATTTTGTAGACACCAAGCAACAGAGAAGCAACAACATTCACCGAGCAGAAAGAAGGAGCAAAAGGAATTGAAGAGAACATTAATCAGAAGAGGTATTATGAACTTATAATAGATCTACAAATCTGCAAAGTAAAGTTGTATTATTCAACAGATCATTTACTATTTTAGTTTAACCATTGATTCATAAAATCTCTTAACCGAGTGGGATTTAACAATCCTTATTATATTGAGATACATCCTGAGGAGTATCAAAAGGTTTTACTTGTTGACAGCATAGTGAATGCACAAGGTCAAAAGACTAACCAATAGTTTTAAATCCTCTAATAAGGTCACACTTAATAATGTGTTTGTAACGTTTAATAGGGTTGGCTCTTCACCGAGCTCACTTCAGAAGAGTGAAAATTTTGGGTTACCAGGCCCAAGTGGTTTTTCCCTTAACATGGTTTCCACGTTAAAAATCTATGTGTGAAATGTGTATATGGTTCATTGATTTGATGTTATGTTTTACACATTACTAAAATAGGATTGGTCGGTAATCACTAAAGTTTATTTACCGCATTTTGGTAAAAACTAAAAAAGAGATACAGTAGAGATCACCAAGCAATATATAATTGTTAAGATTGATTAAATAAATACATCTTGTAGGAATGAATGATAACTGAAGGTCTAATATTTGTGGTATAGGGATTTGCTTGAATTATTGGATTAATTTTTGAGGCCACTGATTCACCCCCCTCTTAGTTATTCTAACATGACCTAAGGGAGGAAGTTTTAAAAGAGGTGAATGAAAATGTTGCATTTCCCACCAAGCATTAATTGATTGAGATATTTAAAGGTTACTCATAGAGTTTGGTGGAATTACATCAATGGATTACAAAAATCTTGGCATCCTATTATGAATAGTGATATTGAAATCAACCCCTGTACATGGAGATTCTTGAGGTTTTTGGTAAAGTTAAAGTTTGGGACATTATTGTATGTGACTATTAATAGGATTGAAATGAGTAACTATTTATGTTGAAACCCTGGTACACTTTAATTGATCTAATTTATGAATCTTTCACTATGATTCTAGTTTGTAGAAGATTATTGAACGTTCCTTTACAATTCTAGTTTGATTATTGTTTTGAATCAATTAGTAATTCTTTGGGGAAGTGATTGAGTGTTGATGTATTCTCTATAATTTATCTGCACACTACTTATTTATAGATATTTGTTGAGATTAAAATAACCAAGGAACTCTCTTGCAATGATCTCTCCCAACACAAAGTATGGAAGTTGGAATAAGATTTTAGACAATGAAGATATACCATTCTAATGATAAAGATGCTACAATATTGGTCATATTTTTGCATAATGTGTAAAATGGAGTATGACAATAAGGCTACTTGGTGAAAGGATGCCTCGCCAAACATTACTAAATAAAATAATGATTTAAGTGTGGAAGATAAAGTGGGAATTTATACCTCTGAGGAGACATCTACAAAATAAAATCTTATTTTACTTCACCAAGTAAGTCATAATCAAGTCCAAGAACTCTAGGGATTCACCCTGTACATGGAAGATGAGAAGGGAGTTAAATAGTACTACACAAAAGAAATAAGGAAAATAAAGTTTTCTTTAACATTGATCTTTTTTCCTCGGACAAATATGGGGCGTAAACCTAAATTTACAATTAGGGTTTTCAATATCATTTTGTCTGCTAATAGGATTGTGGTATCTTTGAGATTCTTGATGTATTTAATTCAAAGGGGTACAACCCCATAGTTGTTATTTTCTTATTAAAAGGATAAAAATTTGTCACTTAGTTTTTCTTATGAACTAGCCCAATGGACAATAACCAAAACTCTGCAACATTGAATAAATCATCATGAACATGATGATTCTCCTTTGCTTCAAAAAGGGGGCAGCTCCCTAAAATATTGATTTTTAATATATGAAATAATTCTTCCCCTTCATTAAATATTGTAATCAAAATGAATTATGACTAATTATCAATAGAACAAAGTGCATTAATAATTTATATAAAGGTAATGCAAAATAGTAGAATAAATTATTAGTGGTAAATAAATGAGAATACATAACACACAAAATATTTATATCCTTCAAATCTACAAATAAGTAACTCCAAATATATTGATAGCACACAGACTATCAATATTCCTATAAGAGGATTATACACAAATCACTTTCTTTTCCATAACACAGACTACATAAATAAATAAATCTACCAAAAGAAAAACTTCTTCTTCTCAATCATTTCCACTATATCTTTATTGATGAATCTTGAAACTTGGTTATAACTTTTTCCCTTCTAGAGGGAAGCCCTTTTAGAATAGTCATTTCCCTTTTTAAATAAATTACAATGACCAAGAAGTTAGGTAACTACCTCAACTTCTTTTTACCGAACATTCTTTTAAGAAGAATTTTCCCATCCCTATTAACTTGCTCAATTTGTTTCTTTTCACTTTCATGGGAATTTTTATATGGTTGGGTACCACATTTATTTTTGCCCATTTAAATAATAATCAATTCTTAAAGAATTAATTGATTTGGTAGGTAAAATCATTGTAACTTAATTCCACCTCACGCCAAGTGACATCACTTGGTATTTGATTATTTTATACAATATAATAATATTTAATTCTAAAATAATTTAATATAGATGTTTATACTTATACCAATCCCTCTAATTATATATGGGAGAGAGTTACCAAGGATTGTTCAAAACACAAGGTAACATTCGCTCTGTCTGGGAACTGCATTCTGTGCCTCGATGCATAGAACTCTAGCATATCCAGTAGCTATTGAATGTCTATCTATTGGGCCATAGAGTCACCATCCAATACATTTTCATGGTATTTCATGAATGGAAGAAGAAATAACTTTTTGTTGTTTATTTTTGCTGTAAAATATCTGCTTATCGTTTCACTGTCTTCATTGTCTATGCAATCATCTAACAGTTGATAATTCTCGCCACCATTAAATTCACTATATGGATGAAATCTATCCAGAGAATTTGAGCACGCCTGCAACTCTTGATCACCAAATCATTTTGAATTTCTTATTTCAGTAAATTCACCTACGAAGTCTGCTTTCACAAACTTGTTAAATTGATTTGGTTCCTCTAAAATTGAAATCAACTATCTAAGTCCATTCCGGACAGCACATACTAGTATTGCACAAGGAACCTGATTCATACACTTTCCAACCTCATAATGGAGCAAGAGGTCAATAAAAAGCTCACTAGAGGGAAACCTCCTGGATGCATTTACCCAAAAAAATTCTACAAACTCTCGAACTTAAGGATCTCTTACCCTATCCTGAGAAGATAGTTTTATTCGTGAGGTAACATTCTTCTAAATCTGCATTGCATTTGGGCCCTCACTATATCAACATTAAAAATAAATCATCTCCAGCAAAACAGTTTCCAATGGTAATTTTCTCCAAGCAGCTGAGCTGTGCAAGCCTTAGCTCTTCAAGCTCCAGCATATCAAAACCAGAAATTTTCAATTCTACAAGCGTCGCTAGATTCAATATTCCTGACACTTTTTAAATAATTAAAGTTTTGAATTGTAGTTTTCTCCAAGGAACTGAGATGTGCGAGCCTTAGCTCTTTAACCTCTAGCATATGACAACCAGAAATTTTCAATTCTTCAAGCTTTGCAAGATTAGATATTCCTGAGACGCTTTTCAAATATTTACAGTTTTCAATTATAGTTCTCTCCAAGCAGCTCAGATGTGCAAGCCTTAACTCCTTAAGCTCCGGACATTCACATATCTTTAATTCTACAAGCTTGCAAAGATCGGACGTTGCTGAGAATCTTTTGAAATTTCAAAGTTGGTAATCTCAAGACAATTTAACGTCTTTATCCTTGCCAAATCCGCTTCAACAAGATCTTTCATTTCACAAATTTTGAGAGATTTCAGACTTTGACAACAATTTCCATTGATTAAAATCTTCATTACAAGTCCATGGCCGTTTATCTCTAGATTAACAACGTCACGCATTACTGTTCTAGACCATTCCTCGTTATTCAAAGCCAACTCCCCTTACCAAAGTAGTTTGAAATCATATATAACTAGGGATTTCTGAGTCGTCCTCTGATCTGCAGTATCATTGTAGCCCAGGTCTTCTTCTAATTCCGAGTTCATCATCTTTAAACTACGGAGATTCATTCTGTGGGACTCTAACAAACACCGGATATCCGTTTGGATGTCCCTGGCATGTAAAACTAACCTGTCCATATTACTTAATTTTCCTAACAAATCTGGAAACTCTTCAAGAAAGGTGCTATGAATCTTAAATTGGAAGGTGCCTGTTACATAAAATACACTTATTTCAGACTTAAGGGTATAAACAATATTCAGGAAACTAGCATAAACTCTAGTATACCGTTGATGAAGATTTAATATAAGATGGTGAAGAACAAATACCTGGACATCGCTCTGCCATAATTTTTGGAAACACCCATTGCTGTTTCTTAAACACTGCAAGTTTTGAAAAGGGATCCATGAAAAAATGCTTGAGTTTATATCTGAATTCAGGTCAAGTGGAAGGCAACTTAGATACTCAAGCTGAAGCCATAGCAGAGAAGCATCAGAACCATATGCTTGAGTTTATATCTGAATTCAGGTCAAGTGGAAGGCAACTTAGATACTCAAGCTGAAGCCATAGCAGAGAAGCATCAGAACCATCTTTCGGTTCCCCTAGAAAGTATGTAATTCCACAACCAATGAACTTGTCTACAATGGAATGGAAACACCTGCTTTTGCTTTGTGTCAAGATGTTTTTAAATCCGTTTAGTTCCTGTGTTCACAAAATGTAGCTTACCTTTCTGTAATATTAGGAATTCCCGAATTTTAAGTATCTATAAGGCAAAAAAGTGTGGTTGAAGAGCAAGCATACCAAAGATTTAAGATCTTGGGGGCGCCACAAACGACGAGGATAGCTAAGTTCATCTGCCATTTCTCTTCCAAGTCCCGAAGGTGGTCATGCATTCTCAAAGAAGACCCTCCTAAGCTAGATTCCCATTTATATTCTAGCCTATTCAGATGCTCTTCTTTAACTTCCTCAACTAGACATCTCTCTTTTAGTGTCTCCAAAGCACGACAGGCTCTCCATCCACATCCCTTCCATGTGAGCATGGCCTTTGTAATAGATTTTCCAATAAAAAGGCAAGCTGTGTCCATGAAAATATGCTTTTCTTCATAATCTAATGTAGCAATGCTTATCTTCAACCTCTGCTTTATATCTCTCGGAAGAGTCTCCTTGACTTTTTCCAATTCATCTTGCCAATACCACTGGGCTCTACCTGAAACATGTTGGCCCAAAACTATGAGAGATAGGGGTAAGCCTCCACACACGTTAACAAAGTCTTGAACTAGATCCCCGTACCCGCCACGTGGAAGGGGTTGGTCGAAAGCATTCCAACAAAACAAATCTCTCCCATCTTCTCCCTCCAATTCTTTTAAATGATAGCCAATGTCAATTCCTGCAGTTACAAGAACCCCTACATTTCTGGTGGTAATAACTACTAGATTATTATCCGACTTTTTCAATATATCCATGATTAATAGAGCATCTAACTGTTCCATATGATCATTGTCATCTAGAACAACTAGGGAACTGAAAGATCTGCTCCTTTTTAGACGATCCCTCAGATAGCTTGTCCCTTCCTCGCTACTTTGAAAAGTTTGATCTTCACCGAAGATATCTCTGAGGAGTTTACTTTGCAATGAAAGTAATTTACCAGTGGCACAGGCTTCTCGAACGTCAAACATAAAACTTGCTCTTGTGTATTTTGATCTCTTCTGGTTGAACAAATATTTGGAGAGAGTTGTCTTCCCAACCCCACCCATGCCAAAAATTCCAACAACATCAGCTTTCCCTTTTGCTAGTGCTCTCTTCATTCCAGTACACTGACATTCAAAAGCTTGAACAAGGTCACCAAGGCACCGCCTTTCAAAATCTCCCACCAGCTTATGAAGTCCGACTGGATGCTTGGCAACATATAAATGTTTTTTCCTTTCTACTTCTTTTTTCGGAGCGGACACAATGCTTTTGCAGTCGCTAGAGCTGCAAGAGAAAGGGAGATTTTATGAGAATAAATTTTCCTAATTACAACTAGCCTTGTTTTAATAGAAGAAAAATATAGAAGTTGAGTTACCAAGTACGTTGAAAACGGGCAAAAAGAGCTTACTCTGGATTTTTGAATACGTCACCTGTAATGTAAGAAATTTGTTGAAGGGCTTCCTTCCACTGTTCAATATTTTCCAGATACCGGCCCTTCTCTTGATATTTGAAAAATGCCTCGGCATATACTCCCTTTTTGATATGGCGGAGTTCCCACGGTTCAACTTGGTAAAACATAGGAAAAATCTTGGCATCAGTTTGTAACATAAGAACCAGTTCACGCAGACACCAATCCGACTCTGCATAGTTTTGTGAAAATATAGAAAAATGCAAGGAAGTAGATCTAATCGCAGTCTGAATGGTCGAAATAAATGAAACTCCATGCTCCTTCTCTTCGGAATCAAGAAATGCATGTATGCCCAACTCGTTAAGGGAATTGTAAAGCTGAGCAGCCAGAGTGAGTTTGACATCGTAACCTCTGTGGTTGATGAACACATCAAATAGTTTGGAAGATTGTTCTACTTTTCTCCTTTTGTTGGGGGTTTCAATTCCAGAGAAAGCATTTTGTTTGTGAGATGGAGATGTGGAAGCCGTAAATGCAGGGATGGAGTGCCTGTAATAACTCCGAGCTAAACAGATCTGGCAAAGGAGGAATATGTTTTGAGGGTGAATCGGTTTAGATATAAGCGGATGGCACTTCATCCTCCTCAGAGGAAACGACAAGGAAATGAAGGAAAACGTTCCCTGTTTGTTTCTTAACCGGAAATAACAAGGACAATGTTCAGTGAAAGACAAAAATGCTTTGTTAAAGAGCCAGGAGGTTTGATCCTCGAAAGGACCATGCAAGATGACCTTCCTTTTTCGGCTCCTTCCTGAAATTTTAAAAATAACAGAACACGAAAACAAAAACAAACAAACAAGTATATACGAAATTGTCATTTAAATAAAAATGGCAGCCCTCAGGATTCGTTGTTAACAACTAATTGCCAAAATAGGACAAAGTACGTAGGTAGTTGATTTCTGGGTGGAATTTGACGATCACCCCCTACCTGTCATGTTGGCTTCCAAAATTGCAGGTTGAAAATCCTACGAGGTTTCTTACTCAATGTTGGGATTGTTCGATTGTCTTGGCTAATAAACGAGACTGATCGATTGTGATCCTCCTCCCTACACTTTAGGCTCTGCAGAATCAGGGTAGGTAAACCTATACCTTAACCAGACTTCCTGGCTTAAGGCTTTTTATAGCAGATAATATATTATGTGTGAAACTGAATAATCTGTTCAAGATGGAAAATTATTTCCTTGAAGTAGATCCAATAAACTGTACAACTATAGAATACCTGAAAGCTTTGATAATGCTTCAAAAATGAAAACTTGTAAGAATACTTTATAAACTCTCTGTTTGAAATAATGCTTGAAATGAAATGAATGATGAGTAGAATCAAAACTTTAAACATGGAACCAAATGCCCATTTTCTAATAATTCATAAGATTAGTGTCTATTTCAACTTGGGCAATAGAATCAATTCAAATCCAATCCTACGTACAACCTTGTAAGATGGTGTATATGCCAACACCATCAACTATTCAAATGTCATCAATGAAGAGAGGCTAAGTCTAAACACACTTTTTCAGTCTAACTAGATTTAATTTCTTTGGCTAGAAAACCAACTGGACAAGAAATAGGAAACACCAACTTTTCACTAATTCCTTGATGATTAGACAAACATGCAAGACAAAAATCTCTCTATCATAAGATTTACAAGAATAGTTATTGATCCTCTCAATAATTACAAGGGATTAACTAGAAACGAATTGAACTTTCTTACCACAAGTGAGACAGAAAACACTTATTATTTATTGATTTTGAAAAAAGCGTACATCAAAGTTCATGTTTGCAGTTGTTGAGTCTAACTCTAAAAATTAAACTATCAATGTATATTTTACAATGCGATGATTCTTTATGATTACATTTTATACCACATATGTATGTGGTTTAATAGTTTTCATACCCCTTTAGAGTGAAAATACATCAATCTTCATTTAAATTTGAAAACTCTTTTGGGAAAAAGTTAATCAACTAATAAGATGATAACTACCTATCTTTTGGATTTTGGATTCATCGGAAGCTCAAAACAAATTGTATGAATATAAGAGTTTTACTAGAGCTAGGAAATTTGATTTTTGGAGCTAGATCTTTTTTAAATTTTTAAATTTTGATCATTTTAATCCTTTGGAGACATCATTTTTGCAGTATGTCGAAATTCCAACATTTCTTAAGCATATTTTCTTAGGGATTTTCTTCTAATAGAATTATTTTTTATTTGTGAACCCCAGACAAATTGTATCAATCTATCTTGTGTTATTTGAATTCAATTATAATCTATGTCCATGATTCTCTTTTATCGACTTTGCTTTTGTCTCAATAAATCCTGAGAGCTTAATCGTCACTTGTGTTATTTTAATTCATGGATTGGCTCTTTTAATTTTGAACTCACGAGCATTTAATTCCCATTGTAATTCAGTATGTGTGTTCTTTCAGTTCGGTAAAATGATGACCAGAGCATTTTAATACCTCTTTCGCTAGTTTACAAGTGTTATTTATTCTCCATAATCCAAAATCTCACCATTTCATAAACCAATAATATCTCCTCTGCAAGATAGAAAAAATTCTCTATTTCGTAATCCCTTTTGATGTTTCCTTCAAAATAATGAAAAGTCACCATTTTGCCACCTTTGTTCTCTACCTTTGTGCAAACCCAAAATATTGCCATTTCGAAACATCTGAGTTCATCACCCACAAAAAAACAAAAAATTCCCAAGATCATCTGCTATGATAGGTAATATAATCCAAATTATTCACATGCGCCTTTTATCTTTAAACCAAGAACATAGTCAAGTTATCTTGGAATTTCAAAATAGAAAATTTCAAGTGACCCAACAATGGCTCTTTCTGGGGACATATGTTCCTTGTGAGTATAGTGAGAATTTAGTTATATTTGGTAGAGGATGACCAAGTGCCAATCACTTTGGTTATGGAACCACAGTATAGAGATCACATCATATATAATTTGGTAGTCCTAAGTCGCCAAAAAACAAAAGCAATACTTGCCTCTGTCAAAAATATTGTTCTCATCGCATTCCATTGACATTAATCTAAAAATAATATTGAGATATGTCTAATAAAATATGTTGACACTTTCTCTTATCCAACTATAATTATTACTATTGCATTCTCTAATAATATGCAAGCTAAATCCATACTTCTTGCAGTGTCTTGTCTCACCATACAAGTCACAACTACATGCAATATGACACATTTTGTTATCAACTTCTCTATTGTATATAGAAATACATACCTTTTACTTAAAGACATACCTTTGACTTAGAGACATATCCAAACTGAGTCCCATAATCATTAAGCATGTCGTAGAAAGGACTAATACATGACATCAAACCTGTGAGTCCCTAAAAATTAGTGAATTCATTATTCTGATCACGACAATTCTGCAAAAGCACATTCTCTTCTATGAGATTATATTTTTCCCCAAGATCATCTTCCTCCTTATGCATGTCTACAACTTTCATATCAATGTGTTTGTATGAAGTTTCCAAGGTTTCAAGATTCAAAACATTACATATTCCTTTGGCCTCTTTGTCTGATGATGATACCATGCTCTCAACATTGGAGTGTTCATCCTCAAAACTCAGTGTATTAACCATACTATCTGAAAATACTTCACCTTCTTCACATAATGGATTTGAAAATATTCTCATATGTACTTTCTTTTGTATGCTAATCATAATGTATACTTTCACTAAATGCATCATCTTCAGATAATATGGTTAATATACCAATCATAAAGTATAGTTACACTTTAGAAACTTTCTTTTTTCTTTTGTATGCTAATCATAATGTATATTTATACTTTAAAAAATTTCAGCTAAGGTCCATTACCCATCAAAAAGAAAAAAAAGTAGAAATATGGTTGGCTGGAGAAGAATGAACATAATATCCCTAGGACAATAAAATAAGACCTAACTATTTAGATCTAATTGTAGGTGAGTACATTTTAGGATAATACAGTTATGTATACACTAAATAAAAAGAATAAAAAAAATCTTACCATAAATCACTATCTTGTATACCTCCACTTACATGCAACAAGCAAGGTTAACATTCCAACATACCAATAGGAAAAAATGTATAGATCTAATAACAAATAACAAGGTTCTATAATAGTATAAATATCTATTATGACTCTTAGTTTAAAAAGATGAACCCTAGAAAATCATCCCTTGTTGTAGCAAATCAAAGAAACCTTGTAAGAAAAAGTATTTAAATTAAGAATGTTATTAGTTGACCAATGTGAAAACTAAAATGAATTTTTTTTATGTTTAAATTGAGTTGACTTAATATAGTATATACACATAAATATTTTATATTAATTTTATTATATTTAAAATTAAATATATGATCAATATCAAACATATTAAATTAAAATAAGAGAATCGATTACAATAGTTTGATAATAAAATAGGGGAGAGGGCCCAATAGTTGATCAGGGTCCAATAGTTGATCACTCACTTGTGAATATATTATCCACTCTTACCACATATTTTCACTATATATTGTAATTAAATAATCAACATGTAAATTAAAAAAATTCCAAATGTTGATAAAAATGGACCAATACTTGAACACATGAGAACCTACAAATGTTATATTAAAAACACATAAATAAACTGAAATAAATAACTTTTTGTCTCCAATAAAATATCATGGCTATCTATTATATGTGTGTCACTTAAAAAATAATATGCTCACTTAATAAAATAAGATGCTCACTTAAACAAGTATTGTTATCTTAGTGTACAAATAATATTCTTACATGTACAACTATTGGGATACCAGTGTATATGCATTAGAGTATTTCATATTAACAATTTTTCTTATGAAAAATATAAAAGGTTAGCCCTCACGACTACTAGTCGCTCTCCCCTAAATTCCTTGTATTTTCCCATGAAATGTGTGAGATTGTCAAAAAGTTTAAGTGTTCAACTATTGGTCCCTTTGTGTTGGATATAAGTTGTGTATTGTATAATAATGTGTTACTTTTATAAAAACAAATAATTTTTTGTGTTGAAGTATTAGTCCTTTTATGTTGGATATAAATGTTCGGTATGACAAATATTTATGATTAATAATAGCTGTTTGGTCCATTTAAGTTGCATATATGTTATATTTTATATAGAAATATAATATTCTACTAATAAAAAATAACATTTTTAAATTCAACTACTAGGGATTATTAGATTAAGTTTTGGTCGAATCTTTAAAAAGTCATTTTTTGGACACGTTTCAATAGGCATGCAATTTTAACGAGTTGCTTGACGAGTCACACATTCAAACCTTATTTGTACATTGAATACGCATTATCCCTTTCTATGGTTTATTACATTGTAAACTAGTTGTGAATTTTCATAAAAAAATTTTGTAAAACATAGATTAACCTCTATATATGATTTTGTAAGGACTATAGAAAGTGGAGATGAATAAAATAATTATATGATGATTGATAATTTTTTTAATCAATTTAAGTAATCCAATACTTGTAAAGTTTCTCTCCCTCATAACATAGAAAAACTTAAAAATCAATATATTTAGATTTCCTTTTATTCTATCACAATTATATAGTAGAGTTATACAATCAAATATTATTTTTAATACATGTCATATTTTCACGGTAATTAATGTTATAATAAACTAGAAAAACCTCATTATAACTCCTCTTTATGTAACTTTCTTCTCACACACAATAAGCATCGAAGCCATGATAAGGTTGGCATAATATATAACTTGTAAGTAGAGAAAATTGTCAATCTAATGATAGAATATAAGGGTTACATGATAATTTAATTATACACTATGATCCTTAGTATAAAACAAATATCCTAGAAAACCATCCCTAGTTGTAGCTAAGTCTAAGAAACCTTAAAAGAATAATAAATTGTTTATTTTTTTGGTTTACTAAAATAAATTGTTGGTTGGTTTTATGTTGAAGGTACGCCACATATTTTCCTCCACTCCAGGTGTGCATCCGAGAACTTGAGAATGATTTTGTGATGTGGCAACCTGATGTGTAGGATCCTCTATGTCCAAACTTCTTTATCTTTTCTAACCTTCATTACTATTATTCCCTGCATACCCGTCCCTACATTTTGTGCACAAAATGTTGGGTCCCCTTTTTTCTTTTCCCTTTTTTTAGTTTTTCCTTGCTTTCCTTTTTTTTTTGGCTTGGTTCCCTATTTCTTCTGGACTCTTTAGTCCTGTCCGGTCTTTGCCTCCCTCTTTATGTTCATTGTTTCTTCTAGGATCAATGTCCCAGAGTGTCATTCCCAAGCGGGTGATTCTAGATCTTTTGTGCTCGATGATCATTCTCTTTTCCTTCGAAAGGAGGATGATCCTTAGGTATTTTTGGGTCCAGATCCCAGTCATCGATGTGTTTCTCAAAATTACTTTTGATAATTAATGCACTTTCTTAGGAATTACTTAAGCCCTTTTACCTTGTCATTTTACACTTACCGTAAACAAGTTACCTTTTGGCAAATTTTTTGGAGAGCAAAGCAATTTATTTTTGAAGCAGAAACATTTGGGCTAAAAGGTGCAGAGTTGTATTCGCCAAGTCTAATGAAGTGTTTAGGTGATAGAGTGAAGCATTTGTAGTTCCTCCCATTCGGCATTTCAAGGTCCAGATAGGCCCTTGGGATTTTCTTTTTGTTTTCTTTCTTTTTTGTTGTGTTTCTTCTGTGTTTCTTTTTCTCTACATGTTTTCTGCTAGTTTTTGTTGGCTAGTTTGTGTTTTCCGTTTCTATTCTTGTTCGTCATTCATCTATTTTTTCACTCCATGGTTTTGTTTGTCATCTTGCACAATGCGATCCTTGAGCCTAGTGCATCTTCTTCCATTTGTAGCTATCCATCTTGGAAGGAAAGGTGTCTTCCCTCCTGGGAAATAGATCTTTGTAAATATCGCCCACTTCCTGCTAGGAAGTCTGTAAATGTGAGAAGTTTTGGTTGTATATCTTGTACATTTTGTATATGTTGTAAGTAGCTTTTAAATGCTCTGTTTAATAGAGTTTATAGTGTGTTTTTTGTAAATTTGGTTTGCGGAGCTGTAGGTTTGAGTGTACAAGCTCTGGTAGCTTGCTATAGGTTTAGCTCCATCTGTAGATTCTGTGAGTCTGTAGCGCTCTGTGCTTCACTCTTTCTCCACTCAGAGACATGATGTTTCTGAGGTTTTTTTCTAGATGTGTGTCTTGGGGAGTCATCCCTAAGGACCCATTATCATCCCAAATCATTATGAGGTCTTGGACCACATTCGTTCAATAACCAGGTTCACCACCCTGGTTGGTTTTGTCCTGGATGATGAGGAGGTAGGTATGGTGATTGCAGAGGCTAGCTCGTTAGAAGACCATTAATTTTCTCTCTCCTCTATCCTTTTTGCCTTAACAGAAAAATTAGTTATGACGAATGAACATTTAAAACTTGTCCCAAATGGCATTCATGCCACTCACGCCAGAACAACTATCTATTTTTGTCATTACTCAGTCAAGTGGGTAGGTACATGTTAAAGTACGGTAGTAGGACCACATATCTTATCACTAAAAATTGTTGTCTTTTCAAGTTAATGTCAAGCATGTTAATAAACCTAGCCTTTTTTCTACCTTACGCGACCCCTTTTTGAGTTATCATTTTGGATCCTTGGTAAGAGAGAAATATTTCATGTGTTGAAATTGTACTAAATCTCAGACATATGACCTCATTTAGGATGCCCTAATAATTCTTCATTTCAGGTGAATAGGCAAAGTCATTCTCAAGGCCTCCAAAATCTAGAATCTCTCAATGTTTATGTACTGACGGTTGTCCAATTTGTAGGTACAAGTTAAAGTAAGCAAGGAATGGCTTCAGGGTCTTCACCTCCTGGGAGTCTGGAAATCCCAAGTGTCTCTGTAGACACCAGAAAGAAGAAATAGATAGAGTGTACATTGGAAAAGCTCCCACTAACCCAAAAATATAATAATAACAGGAAAATTCATGGGTCCCAAATTGACTCTTCCCTTAAAGAGATCACTGACATAGATATCAGCACCTGGGCCAAATTGCAGGGCCTTATTCAAATGATCTATCACCTTCGATGCTCCAATGAATCCATCTTAGTTAACTTAGCGGAATCTAGAATCATTCAAGCAGCTAGTTTTCCATGCTCAGTACAAGTGTCAGAGCTAATTTTTCTCCTAGCTAGGGGTTATCACCAAGGCAATATGGCTACTGTGTTGGTTTCCCCTACTCCCCTCAGATTCTCGGTGTCCATCGTCACATTGGACCATGACACCACTACAAAAGGGTGGTGTATCTTGAAATTTGTACGAGTTGTTTCTCTCACCAAGGTTGAAGCCCTCTAGAAATATGAGGGCACAAAAGACATGGCCTGGCACCACCTCAACACACATCGGATGAAAATTTCACACCGGGACTACAAGAAGATGCGGAAATAAATTCCTCGCTCTGACTTTAAGGAGCCCATCTAGGTGGGAGTTATCTTCTTATGAAGGATCTTTGGGGAGCCACATGCCCAGGAATTATCCCCCTACATTTATTATTTCTTATATGGTGTGACCACCAACAAGGTGCACTTAAACTGGACTGACATCATTTTAAAATATGTAGACGCCCATATGAGGAGGGTTGACATAGAGCAGAAGTTCTACATGACTTCCTACATCCTTTGGCCACTTGCCCGATGGTACCAGGGGATCTAAGGTTTAACAATAGTTGGTGTTCTCAGGGAACAACCTCATCAGGTCTCTCCATGGGAGCACTTCCCCCAGATTCAGTGGGACCAGAGTTTCCAAAATTTTTCTAGAGTCAATGACGCCTTCATCTTTCATAGGGTCAAGGAAATCATTGGTGATCAGGGATACATATTATCTCCATAGGCCATGGGCATGGTTGGTGTGTGGGGTGATACTTCATCCAATTTTCCCAGCACACTTACATTTGGGTGTCTATATTCTCCGAAGACGCCTTCATGTTACCCAAACATTGTGGGGATAGTGTAGTTTTGTTAGAGTTCTACAAGTAGATTTTGGAGGCTCATGCCTTGGCTTCCACCAAGAAATTTACAACCCTGACATTCCCTTTCATTTGTAGGGAATACTCATGCTCCCTAGCCACGGCTCAAGGAGCCAAAAATGAGCTAAGTAGTTTTAACTTATCAAAATATTCTTTCCACCGCAAGGATTATGATCCCCTTGGGTGACTGGAAAGGTTGATGCCAACGGAGGTAGACTCCCATGTTCAACACATAGAAGATTTTTGGGCCAACTATCTGGATGATTACAATGTCCGAAAGAGATACTACACCAAGGTAACAAAAGGGATGATAGAAGAGCTTGAGCTCCAAACATTCCCACAGACTTTTTTAGACACCAGGCCCCTAGAGGACCCCCAGTATAAAGAGATAGGTATAGATAAGATGGACCTCCCTCTGGTGGATTGGGATACACCAAAAATTTTGGATATTGGGGCCATCTTGAGAGCAGTAATTGAGCACAGCCACTCATATTTCAAGAAGGTCTTCCCAAAGGGTATCCAGTCGGACAAGCATTGTTTGGGACCCTCAAGTTCTCAAGCCCTAGATCAATCCAAAGCCCATGGAAAGAATAAATTTGGTGCCCCACCTCAGGTCTCAGACCCCGTCTTGGCCCCCTTGATGGAGCAGTTGGGTGAGAAGTTGGAGCACTACCAGAAAGTAATGGACAGAGAAAACTCTGGAGTTTCTTTTGGTCTTGGAGATACCCCAGTAGGCTCCTGTCCCCCGCTAGGAGGTTCTCCATCCTTGGATATTTTATTAAGTGTAGCATGTGAATCAGAAATTGCTAAAACAGTGGTAGGTGCAAAGCTCAAAGTGCCACTCAAAAGGAGAAAGAAACAAAAGGCAAGTTGGTCCCTGCAAAATAAGAATCTAGGCCTGGAGCCCGAATATGTACCTAAGGTCAAGGTTATTTCTTCCTCCTCCTCTGTAATGGGCACCCCTGAATTCCCTCAAAATTAAAACCAAATTGCTGATAGGAATTTTGTCAAATAGTTTGCATCCACTCCTTATTTCTCCGTTTAATGTTTTATTCCCTTAAGTCTCCAGAAATGAACATTTGTTTATTTGTTTTGTTTTTGTTTTTGGCATAGCATTGAAATCACACATGTGCAAGAAAGAAACTATAATAATATGCAACTGAAAATTGAACTACTGCTGAAGATGTAATTTCAAAATTAACAAATCAATTACATGGCAGAATTTGCACTCATTTTATCATTCCCTCATTATTAACATCAAAGTTCAGCAATTTTTAAATCCTCATGAATAGCACCCATGAATAGTGCTGCTGCTACAGTGTCGCGGCTGCTACAATGTCGCGGCTACTATAGTAAATGGTTGCTACAGTGATGCGACCAGAAAAAAACCCCCACAACAGCAATAATAATGAAGCTAGAATAAATACTCCAAAGACCAATCCCAAGGATTGATGTCTATAGTGATACAAATGAGGAAATCATCCCCAATTGCCCAATACAAACTGTAAACTACAAATGCATCAATTCTTCTTCTTGTCAAGCATGCCCAACAATGGCCACAAGCTCTCTTTTTATTTCCTCCTCATAGGGTCAACCCACTCTTCACAAGCAATGTGGGATAAAGTGTTTTAAATTATAATAATATTAAAGTAACACTTTATTAGTTTAACTTTTAATTTAAATGTCACTTTAATAAACTTTAGACATTAAAATAAAATTGTAATTGGATTCAGAATAATACAAGTGATAGCTTGTCGGAAAGCTCTCATCAAGAAGCATCAAATCCAATCACTAAATTTGACATTGCCATGCCCTGCTGACTTACTAAAAGTAGTAAGTACTCCAAAGAAACCACAAATCAACTCCGATTTGGCCCAAACTCGAAAGACTAGGCCAAAATATCTCAAGATCCCTTTGCAATATATGTTAGCCTCCGGGACCAAGAAGACATAGGCTAACTATAACTCAATCTGGTGATGGCTAAAGTGGGGACATTAAATCCTCCAAAAAAGAGGATCATCTAGCGAGTCCCCCAGAGATAGCACAAATCAACGTCAAAGACTTCTTCCCGTTGGGTGATCTTAGAGAGATACATGATATGGTTGATTGTGCCATAGAAGAGATAGAAAAATAAGAAGTTGAAGTTCCCATACTAGAGTCAACAGGGCCAAAAGACGTGGTGGCCCAAGAATAAGGTGAGCTCTAGCTTGACGAAGCCGAAGGTGAAAAATAAATGCCACAAGAAAAAGGGAACAACCCGGTCGTAGAGAAAGCATCGACTGAAGAGTGGACCAGACCTTCGAGAGCAGCTGTAACCTCTAAAGTTGTTCTCTTAGACTTAACCAGTAATCAAAGTTTGTTGACACCACTGGATATAGGTGCCGACAAATTTGCAGCCATTTTTCAATAGGTAGATTTCAATGAGCCTCCTTTGCCTCCTTTGCCACCTAGTCCACCTGTGAACACCATTCTAGAGGGTGACGGGGAGGGGGATAAATAATGCATAGGAAAAGACCCCATTGAGACAATGGATAATGCACCCAGGGGGAACTTGAATTGAACCCTTGGGACACTTCAAGCTTGGGGATGATGACAGGCGGGCCAACTGCCCTACCGCAGTGGCTAGTGGAAGCCCAAAAAATAAAATTCCAAACTACTATCATGGATTTACTGTCACTTGTCAAGATGTTGGATGAGGGCCAAATTCCTAAGAATCCCAAGAAGGCTCGACCCTTCATAGCACTAAAAGGGCCCCAGATGGCAACGTTGTGGCGATAATTGTCGCCCCTCCAGCAGGAAAAGAGGATTTTGAGGTAGCTTCTGAAGAATATGTAATCACACAGGTGTCTTTAGGTAAAAGAACTGAGTAGGGGGAAATAGATCTCCAAAATGAAGTGGGTTAGGCTATTTAGGCCCGATATGAGAAACAGTATCATAATATTCACGAGTTGAAAGTAGCCAATGCCAATCTTTCGGGACTCCTGACAGAATTAGTGCACCCCCTCACTTTCGAAACACCTGGACCCTCAATCCCTCAGACACTTCTACCACAGAGTGATGTTAATACTCTAAAAATTATGAAGAAGAAGGTGTTAGCGGTAGATGAGTGGATTGCTCATTAGGTGGGGTAGTAAGAATTAGCTTGTCCAAATCTCTCCTAGACTTTTTCTAGGTAAATGATTTAGCAAAGAAGATAGAGGCCACCTTTCCCCAGTGGTAGGGAGAGATAGAGAAATATGAATATAGGAAGGATACCTTGTCATAGATTCTGAATCTCGGGGAAGATGAGTTAATAAGCATAGGCATTCTAGGGGATGAATCATATGGGTTCCTCTAGACTCAATACTCCAGACTTGTATTCAAAATCAAAACTGGCAAGCAACTGGTATGAGTGTTGGAAGAACAACTATAGGCGGTCTGAACTCCTTTGGACAAATATTATCCCCTCATCCAAGAAACTACATCGGTTGATCCTCTCATCCCTGGGACTTATACTCTTGTTGATTCTGTAATTGGTAAGTTTGATGAAGTGGTCGAGGCTCAATTATAACCTACGGGAAATTTTAATGGCCCCACCATGGTGGAAATCTCCCAAGTGTTTCTAAAATCCCACGATGTGGCCAAGGTGGTTACAGAGTTAAAAGATAAGGCCGAAGATGTCAGCCTCCATTTTGAGGGATCAATAGATCATCGAGATTGCTTGAAGGATATAGAGGAAGATCGCATCCTCTAGATTCTGGAGGCGTGCAAAAATTTCAAAGGCTAGTAAAATATCTTAGACTCTAGGGATCCTTTAGTAGAAGTTGTGTATAGTCTCATTCTTTATTCTTTGAGTGTAAGCTCTTGGATCCCGGACCCCGAGTTCCCAGCTTTGTATTCTCTAGAGTGATAAGTGTTGACAGCTCTCTCGAGATGACTGATCACTATCTACAACATGTTTCCAGGTCTATGGTTGTCCCTCTTGGCATGGCTAGTTACTGTTGATCCATTGGTTCACTGTAGACACCTCCCAGATCCCAAGGTGCCATTCTAGCATACCCTGACTCGCCCAGTCACCAAAGTACAGAAGAACATTAAAGAGGGTGTATAGCCCAGGTCACTTAGGGAAGTGCCATCACGTCTATAATTATAAGGATGCTCTTTCCAATGGTGGTTTTCCCAAGGCTCCTTTCTTTCTTTCTTCTCTTCTCTTCTCAAATTATTGTTTTATATTAGGAAATTCTAACAGCGTAGGTAGTACCAGCTATAAATATTGTAATATAATGTAAATAGCTAGTGCAAGGATAGTCCCTTAGGTGGTTAGAGTTTTCTATAAATACAAATTTTGACACCATTCTAAGGGTCAGAAAATTGATGATTTTGTTGTCCACTAGTAATACAAGCTTTCAGTATTTTATCAATCTTGTTTTTTGGACGTTCAGAGTAGATTAATGCTCCCTTAGAGCCACTAGTGTAACTACCAGTGATGTTGGATTTGAAGTTAATGAAAGAATGAGGAACACTATTCATCTCTGAGCTCTGTGTTGTTTCTAATCTTGGAGTTAGTGAAATGTTTCTCGTGTTGTATGCTTTCTTATGTCCTTTATTCTGGTTCTTTAATGATTCAATGAAATACTTTACTTTTCTACTGATATATGTGTGATTGAAGGTTGTATGTATATTCAGTATTTGTTGTTTATTTTATCTGGAACTTTTTTGATGTTAAGAGAACATATATCATGGATATAGTTAAAGATCTATACTAACCCCCTCCTATCTTTTGTTATTTTCTTTGTCAAATATAAATTATGCTTGCAAGAAACCCACTATCCCTGAAGTTTCAGAGGTCTATGAGTCAAAACCAACTATCCCCTCAAAATAAATAGTCACTTTTCCAACTGAGTTAATCCCACACCATCATGGCTAGATTACTAGGTGCTTGGAGGCCAAGAGAGCTATCTCTCCCGCATGCCTCTTCAGGCGAAGTTGGCCGATACTCCAGTATTTGGTAACAACTCCTCTCTCGTTGGCGAGGTCGTCACCAAGTCCCGTCAACAGTTACCTTCTTTTTGTGTGCTTCCAAATGATCAAGATAGACGGTTAGCATTGATTCAATACTCACAAGGCTAGAGAATTCTTTGGTATTCATAGCTTTGGTTTCCTTAATAGTTTTTGATCGGGATGGAATTGGGAAATATTGAAATATAATTTTCATTATTTTATGTGTCTCAGTAAACTGCATTTTTGAAGGTCATTGGGGCATTTTTGTGCCTATCTCCTTAGTATTAACCTCGGTTTCACCTTCTAGTTTTGGGTCTACAATTTTTTATTATCTTTCCAACGAAGTAAACAATTCACAAATCAGACCTAGGACTAGAAAGTTATGCCTTCTCCAAGTAGGCCTAAATGAAATTTTTGGCAGTTTTAATAAGTTTATTTGTAATGTTTAATACAAATAAACTTATTAAAACTACCAAAAATTTCAAAAAACTATATAAAAATTTAGGCCTACTTGGAGAAGGCATAGATTTCTAGTCCTAGGTCTGATTTGCAAACCGTTTACTTTGTTGGAAAGATAATAAAAAATCATAGACCCAAAACTAGGAGGATAAACCAAGGTTACCCTTCCGCAAAGGAGATAGGCCCAGAAATGCCCCGAAGACCTTCAAAAATATATTTTACTAAGACATAGAAGATACTAAAAAATTATATTTCAGTATTTCCCAATTCCATCTAGATTAGTTTTTTTCTTCCCCTTCAAGGTTTTGATCATCTCATTATTCTCTCTAATTATTTTCTCATCTTCTTGCAGAAACTTAATATCAATACACTTCAAGTCCTTTTGTATAATATTCATGAGCTCTGTTAGCTATTTTAGTAGATCAACCAATTCCTCGTGTCCCTATTTGATGACTAAGTTTCTCCATTCTATATTACTCTTATAGACATAAAGTACATTATCATTTAAACTAGCTACAAACTTTTCAATGAGGAATTTCATAATCTTGTATTCTACACATTATTGATTTCCCTTACTATTGTTGGCAGAGTAGTTCTTTCTTTCTCCCATTCATTGACTTTTGTATCCAATTATTTACTCAATTTCATTGCATCACCATGAATTCTCACCAAATTAGTGATATAATCAACACCTTGCTACACTATTGACTCCATC
>MU228465.1:222282-235252 GCA_018584345.1 Thuja plicata | reverse complement strand
CGATTTGTTATGAAAGGACATGACATTATAGAGTCATGTCTCCTCAAGGAGACATGTCTCTATAATGGCATGTCTCACAAATTTCATATATATATTCATTAGTTGTTTGATAAAGAGATATAGAAAACGAAGTGAGCTATTTATCTAATTTGCAGTACATTAATCTAATATATATATTTACATATCTGTTATTATAATAGTCAGTTATATGTATATATATATATATATATATATATATATATAGTGATTAAATATATGATATATATATATATATAAAGATTATCTATATTGGATTAATATGAGAAAATTTGAAAAGACATAAATCTGATCCAAAATTAACAAATAAAATATGAAATAATCATGATAATGCCATAAAACCAATTGCATGCCCTCCATATGGATGTTAAAAAACTATATTTGAAAGAATCACATTGATATCTATTTTAGAAAAAAAGTTATGCTCTACGAAAACAATGTAACTCTTTGAAAATGACATTTTTAGCAACATACCAATTTTTGTGGGAGAAAGAAAAACCAAATCAAATAAATTCAAAAATAAAAAAATATATATATTTATAATCTAGATAGAAAATCCTAAAATACTCTAATTTATTTCATCTTCTGATTCTTAACGGTTTAATGACAATATGAATTCGAATCTAAAAGTTTTTTTCAAAATTTAGAGTACAATGTCCGTTCAGGCAAAAAAGTGTAACCCACTATTGTGGGTTCACCCTGCATGAAAGAACAATTGCTAATGATTAAAAGAGGTTCATAGAAGAGATTTAGGTTCACAACCTACTTGTGCTATCTTATTTTAGCAAAGCATCATGCAATATTTCAGACAAACAAGCTTCAAAGTCAGGTCCAAAATGAAATATATGAATGGACACATCAGATAAGGATGAGTGATAACAAAAGGAATTATAACAATTTTGTAGACTTCTTTTTTGCACCTAGGTATCATAAAATTACAGGCACTCCCTTGCCTAGATTGCATGTGTCTTGTAGAGATTGCATTCAACTCGGAAGTAAAATACAATTGGCTAACTGGTATGTCATGGAAGACTACACTGTGTTAAGGTTTTACAGTTCAGTGATAGAACCCTACAAACTTCCAATACATGTTACAAAGAGGGTATTTCCATTGGAATATGTTCGTAAAATGGAGAGCATAGATGCACTCTTTAATGGTCAGTAAAAGAAAAAGATATTTCCTTCCTTGCCTTTCTCATTCAGAGGGTTCACATTTGAGAGAAGAAAATTCAAAGTGGCAGAGGCTTTTTTTTTTCAAATTTTCGCTTTGCTGTTGACAGTCACTAGCAGTATGATCCACTAAACATAATTGGATCAAAGCTTAGAGAGAATGGGACCTTCGCAAGCAAATGTCAACATGAAAGTATGCCATTGATAGAAAAATTTAAAAACATAGAGTCCTGGGACGAGGTCAAAAAAGAGATGAAGAAATACGCCACTAAAAATAATATTTCAATACAGGAATTGTCATCACAAATTATTGCATTGCACAAGAAGAAAGTAAAAGTGCAGCAAAAGACATCCTACAATTTCTACCAGCAAGCTGCTCAACCATCTACAAAAGCTATTTCAAACAAAATAATGCTTCAATGTAAAGATGATAATTGAATTGCAACCAAAATTAAAGATTTTTGGGAAATGAGGAAGAATCTCAGCGAGCCAAAGACCTTTGCAGATCTTTATAATGCAGACAAGGATGAAATATTTAGCAATTTTTGGAATGCAGAGCATCCTGGTCAAGCACATCCTAGTGATTATGATGATCAAGATACTAATTTTGATGGGTGGGATTCTATGACAATTGCTACTGGAGTCAGTGCGTCCACAAAAGGAAAATATGGCAAAGGGGTAGAGATGGTAGAAAAATGGGTTTTCCAGGTAGGGGTGGTCTGGGGTCCCTAGGAGAAGGGAATTGGTATCCACTTGCCACACCCTCTCCACCAAAATGTGGTAGGGGACCAGTAATTGCAAGTTCATTAGAAAAAGGTACTACTCAGTCTCATACCCTTGCACCTTCATTTGTTCCAGCTTTAAATCTAGTTCCACCTTTGCCAAACACTCAGATTCAATCTGAATCAAGTGCCACTACCATTGGTGGGGATGGAATGGGTAGTACTAGTGGTCCAAAAAGGACAATACAACTAGACACGAAATCAGTGGATCTCAGAGATCAAGGTAGTGTAAAGAAGCAAAAGGCTATGACAACAATGCCAATGGTGTCTGTGACTGTGAGTCCAACAATTTCCACACCTTTAGGATAAAACCCTCTGAACAGTCCAAATACTCCACTTGTAATGGGTCAGGGTGTTACTGCTACTAATCCTCATGGTGAAATTATTAGAACCATAGGTGGAAGCTCGTACATAGCTGCAAGTTCTATTTCACCTTTCAAACATTCAATTGTGTTAGAAAACCCTAATTTTCATTACAATGATTTTGTAATGAACTTTGAACAAACAAAAAATAGGAATAGACAAAATACTAAGACATTGAAGAGGGATGCAGTTGCTGCAGCTCGTGATGCAAAACCTGCATCGAATAGGTTATTTCCCACATATGATCCAAAGAAAGAAATGATGGAGTTCATGGTTGTTATGCCCCCAGCTAGAGATAACAATCCACTAGAGAGTCAGATAGATCCATTTGAATTTCAAGTTAGCACCCTCCAAATGGATTTATCAAAAACTAAAAATGTGGACAAGATAAATGTGTCGCAAATGACCAACCAAGTTGTCTATAGTTTAGTGATGAAGTCGGAGAGAGAGAATGGAAAGCTTCAGGGTAGAATAGAAAAGTTATAGGCAGACCTGGCAAATGAAAAGGCAAAGGAGAAAGCAACAGATAAAAGGTGCAAAGAATTAGAGAAAAGGATTAAAAATTCATCCTCTAAAGAAGCAATTGTTTAGCAAGAACATATGGAGGCAGAACTGAAATTTGTGAGTGAAAAATTGGAAGAGAGCAATAAAAATCTAGAGGATGAAAAAGCCTCTTCAAGAAATTTATACAAAAGCATGGAGAGTGTGGCACAAGTAAACAATAAATTAAAGAAAGGATTGGAGGATGAGAGGGTAAAAGAAAAACAGTGGGAAGAGAAAGAAAAGAAGTGGGAAGAGGAAGCAGAGAAAATAAAAAAAACAGAGTGAACACCAGTTGTCAGAATTGAGAGAAGAGCTAAAGAAGGAAAAAAAGACAATTAAAACTTATGAAAAGAGCTTGAATGACCAAATAAAAAATACAATCAAGAAAATAAAAATAAACCTTTGGGAGAAAATAAAGGTGACTGGTGATAGGTTGTGTGATTGGTTTGAATTGAATGAAAGTCTAAGAGATGTTTTTGGGAAGCTCAAAGAGCACATTGACAATAACAAAATTTTTTGTTAGAGAGAGAAAACTGCAAAATAGATTTTGGATAAAATCAACACAACCAGTGATAGGAATTTGGAAAGTAAGGAAATTCATGACCGTGCTCTTGCATCAATAAAAGAAACCTCTATCTTACAAAAATTTTAGAAACTAAAGGAAGTAGAGGAAAATCTTGCCTTATTTGAGATAAAGCTCGCCAAGATGAATCAAACAACAACCAAAATGATAAGTCATGGTTTTCACTAGTCCCGATCCTAGTAACTCATTAATGAATTTCATTGGAAGAGAAGCTTACAAAAAAGGTTGGAGGAGACAATGAGCACTGATTTAGGCAAGCTTCCTCAGGACACAACTCATGAAGGCATTGCAAACTGCATCAAACCATTGACAAATTTGAATGCAGTATTGGAAGGATCATTGCTTTCAAGTCAGTCTAACAAGTATGAATGGCTGAAGAGGTTATAGTTCATCTACTATAACTTGAAAAATATTAACCTTCCAAGCGATGCAGAATGGAGCTTATTAAATAAACTGGCAGAATCATCTAATCAAAAATAGTATGTGAAAGTATTTTTAGTTTCAATCATCTCTATACTATTTATCTATTGGCTTGAATTGAGTTAAAAGTAACAAGTTTTAACTTTGTTTTTTTAACTGGATCAATGTAGCATATGCTACAATGCTATTGCTAATTTACTAAACCAGCCTGTCAAATGTAGAAATGTACAGTTGTAGAGATGGTGTACTGGTCTTGACTCTTACTGATTTTGATTTTGAGACTTCACATTAGGAAAATTGACCTGAAGCTATTGTTGCTCCCTTGTTTATATAAAAGGGAATTCAGGGTCATTTGCTAAGTGTAATAAAATTGAAATTGGGTATTGAATCTTGAGTCATAATTCATTGTCAATTCACTTTTGCAAATAGAATCACATAGAGTTGTGTTCTACTTCTTACAAATAGTAACGAATGAATTGTTACATTGTGTCATATTTGTAAATAAATTAATGAGAATCTCTATTTCTAATCTTCCTTGAGATGTATCATATGAATTGCCATGTTCTCAAAAAAATAAAATCTTTAAGAATTGTACCATATGAGCTGAATAATGCAAAAGAAAACGATTATTAATTGTAGAATTCATGAGATTATCAACCAGATTCTTGTTTTTGAATTTTGACATTGGAATATGATATTATGCATGATTGATGATTGATGATGAGATACATAAACTGACAGTAGACTACAACAAAAAGTTTAATAAATACCTAGGACCTGCTACTTCTACAAAGGTTCAAGTTGCCACATAATCTCATTATCGGGATCCTTGGATTCATTGCCATCAACTTCATAGCCTCCTTGGTTCTTTGATATGTTTTCTACACTCTCCATACCTCCACTTAACTCAAGTTCAATGCTAGCATTACCAGTACTAGTACATGAGTCAATGATAGTCACATCATTGTCTCTGGCACTCCCAGTCTAGTTTGAAATGTTTCCCAACCCTCTTCTCTGACATTTATTCCTCCATAATTTCAGTGCCTTATCGTAAGGAAAAGTATGAACTTCATACCTGGATGTATAGAGCCTCGAGCAATTTTTCAAATTGTTGTCTAGTTTTTTTCTTAGCTTTGAATTTAGGAACCCAAAGAACTGAAAACTCTCTCATCCTCCACCGACCCCAATATCATGGTTAGACATAAATCAACAAGCTTGAAAAATTCTAATATTAAATTAATCAACATTTCACTCTCAGCTAGATATTTCCAAAGCCTTGTTGCCAATCCATCTTCATGGGGGTTCTCCATAATATTATATTGTTCCCTCATTGTCTGTGAAAAATGACCCAATTTTTCTCTCAAATGAGATTCATCTAAAATTCCATTTAGAGTTACTCCATTTAACTCTATGGTTTTGCAAAAATGATTTATCAAAGTTAGTAGCTTATTTCGATAATCCTTTGAATTGTTCATACTCCAATATCGAGGAAACACAATAGACATGGATTCAAGTAGTTTGACTGGAGGGAATCTTACTCTAATCTCTAAGCAAAGATCATAGGCAATGCACTTCATAGAAGCAGTTACAGATTCAACAATCTTTGTAAAGTCTTCCCTTTTAACACTTGATACTCACTTCCTGTTCTTCCTTCCTGGTTCCTCAGACTCAACCCTAGAATAGTAGTACATTGGTATCTCAACTCCATGTACTTCTGCACATAACTCCCTATTTAGACCGATCTTTAAAAAGCTGTCAGTGTTGTCCAAATCTGTGATTTTAAGCTAGCTGGAAAATTTTACATCATCACATGATCGATAAAGATTATCTAGCATCATGCATGTCAATTTACAAATCACAACATATTCTGCAATATATATTGCTCTTTGTTGGACCTTTTTCATTATATTTCTCATTTCCTCCAACAGGGGGAGAAGCCCTGCTAACTTTAAGAGTGTCTCTACATTAGCTAACCTTCGTAGAAGCTCAAGAAATTTGGGTAGCCCTGCTTCTTCATGAATTGAGTTCATTAGACCAAACAATGATTGATATTTTGAAAACACTCGATGCGCTGGTCCATCCAAAGAGATCCATCTAGTACCATTATCCTTCAAAAGCTTGTTCGGACCATCGGTTAGTCCTTTGGAAAAGTGTTAAAACTCCCTCAATCATTTTAGACTTCGAAAGAAGTATTGGTAGAGCTCTTTGATTAAAAATTCAATTTTTTGTACTTGACCATGCTTGCTAACAACTCCAAAAGCTAGATTCATTCTGTGGGCCATGCTGTGAATGGGAGTAATGTAGTGGGCACAAGAAGATTGTATCTTTGTGCAAAGACTGCCCCTATGGCCTTGCATTATTGAAGCTCCATCTGCTCCAACACACACCAACTTATTGGAAATCCTCATGTCATTTATACCTCCATATTCAATTAGAGATCTCTTTACTAGTTCAAATATATTTTCATCTATCGCATTATCCTTCATTTTAGCAATAGTTAGTAGATGAGGTTGGTGGAAAAAATTGTGTATAGTATAAACATGCATGCATACCCATGAAGTAATTTAACATTTTCTTGTATGCTATCTGTTATCAATGATTTCCTATGTTTTCTTTGATTTCTGCTTGTTGGTGTAGTTCCAATGATCTTTATGTCAAGATAGTAGGGTGTATGTGATAAGAGATTCCACATTCAGGTGGATCAGCCACACATCCCTCAATCCTACTCTCTTTTACCATAAGGTGAGGCTGGTCCTATATCCTTGTTTCAACAATAGCACACTCATGGTTATCTTGGCTCTGAATGCCTCGATACTGGTGTATTTTTGTTATATCAAACTAGAAACAGTGTTTAGGTCATCTCAACTCTTTTGCCTAGATGCTTACATTTGTTTCTCACATCTATCCGATGAAGAGTCATATTCATATTCTTATGGTTCTGCTGGTACCAATAAGGATTATATTGACTCTAAGGTCCCAAATGTCCAAATGATGAAAATATTGTGACTAAGGAAATCGGTGACTTGACTCACGTTGTAGGTTGCATTTCTAGGCTTGCATGATAGCATTGTAACATACTCCATCAGATAAATCTAAACACGGAGCTATTATTTTAACCTATCACTTCCTTTAATCCTTTGCTGACGCAAACAATTGCATTTCATCTCCTTAAAGTTATCCATCTACGCACAAAGGGTCAGTAACAAGAACAAAAGAATGACATATATTCGGCATAAGATCAACGAAATGTGCATGATTTACATCTGTCATTTATGATTTAAGCTACAGAAAGCCTACAACATCTGTCTTTCTTTGAAAATTACACCCTTGGCTAATCAGACTGCTCTAAATCCATTTTCGGGACCAAAATTGAAATCCGATGATGTTTTTATCCACAAAAATGCAACTTAACCTAACTTTTACAAATGCAGTTGATTGGTGTCGCTTTCCTCATAGGATTCTGATTTGAGATTCCTTTTGATAAAATTTCTTGATTTCCCTCTTCAATCTGAGAAGTCAACTTAAGTCAATTTTGGTCAAACTCAGTCAACCAAACCTTAAAATAGGCTTGCATCTCACATTTCTCAATGCTTTATGATCTATCAGGCTTGTGTCTCCCCTCCTTTCAATTTCATTCCTAAGGGGGTAGTACCATTACATCAACAATTCCAATCTAGGGGCATCAGGCCCTGACTCAAATCAAGACCTAATCAAGTGATTCTCATCACTACACATCAAATCTCAATCTCTAGGGGCATATGAGATTCATCACACCATATCAATCTGAGAACTCCCTTCAATATCATAATTGGCTTCATCAAGATCCATATCAAGTCAATTATCCCCAATCAATCAATCAAATGATAATGAGTCTCATCACACCACATCAGGTTAGTTCGTCATTCAAAATCCTTAAATCAGGAAATTTGCTTGGAGAATGGACATTTAGTTTCATCGCTTCACATCAAACTGAATGTTGAGACTCTTCTATCAGTATTTGCTCAATCAAGCCTGTAGCTGATATCTTTAGATCTGTTTGTTAGTCTTCGTTCAATCAAGTTCAAAGCTGACCTCATTTTCAGTCTTCACTCAATCAAGTCTAGAGCTAATATCTTCAAATCTTCAATCGGTCTTCATTTGATCAAGTTTGAAACCAGTTTATGATCTATGGGATAGTTTCATTGCTTCACATCAATCTATTTCCAGATCCAATCAAGCTTCAAATGTTCTTTGACCCAACGTGTTCCTAGATCGATCACACATTAGTCAAAGAGGGGCAAATGTAATCACCCAAAATGGTCGAGCGAACCCATGACCCCTATTTCTCAAATATTTGGTCTTAATAAATTCTAAATCTAAGACAATATTTCCAGTCTAAATTATTGAGCATTTAATCAAACTTTCTTATATAATTTTAGTCCTAACTTGTTGAATCAAATAATCAAACATCAAAGCCTAAGCCCAAAAAGCATAAAACATTGGGATAAAATAAAAAAGATCCTAAGTTCAAAAAGTGAACCCATTCACACATGGGTGTGCACTCAAAAATAAAATAAAACAAATAAAAGGGAGAAAATACCAATTTTGTCTTATTCTCCACAAAGTTGGCCAATCCAAATCCCTTTATCATCTCACATGGATTGAGAGGAATTGCATCTCCACCATTGATCAATTCTTTTTCCTCTTAATCTCAACCACTTATTCCTTGGAATCTCCTATAAAAGGGATAGCTCCGTTTGCTCATGGCTAGACCTAATAGACATGCTAGTAGTTCACATAGAGAAGATTTGGAGTAAAGCTATTATGCTATTTTCATTCTAGAGTTCTTTAGTGTACTAATAGTCATTTTCTTTCATGATAGTTTCTTGTACTTCTTGTATTACTAGCTTCATTTCTTAGTTTAGACAACCTTTTAGTTTCCTTCTTAGCTTAATATAGATGCATTGCTCTTCTTATTTGATAGTTTAATTCTATTCCTCATAATGTTATGCATTTAGCTTGTTAGTTCATGCATTCTCATGTTTAAGCTTTCAAGAGAAAAGTATTCAAGTATATGCATCTTGCTCCATCTTGCATTGAATCTTCCATTTTGAATTAGTCAAGTCACTGATGTCTCTATGTCCAATATGATGGACAACCATGAGACTCATACTTGCTTCAAATAGGAAGCAATAGGCCGATTTCAAGGGTTTTTAGTTTAGTGCTTTAAATCTCATGTTTTGCTAACCCCTTGATGTAATGGTTTATTGAAGTGTTTGGTTGCAAATTCTTATCTCAAATTTTACCACACATAGGTCTCAGTACTAATGTCCATGTCTTATTTTTCTATATTTGCTCAATTTACTCATTCATAGCATTAATCCATTCTTCATTTTCTAATGCATCTCTAACATTCTTAGGTTCAAATTCACAAATTAAACAAGTATTATCTCTTAACTTACTTCTTGTCATTATGCTTGCTCTTTTATATCCAATAATCTGATTTTGTGGATGATGTCTCCTTACATATTTAGCAAGTTTAGGTTTAGTTCTTTCTTCTTCATTATCTTCCTCTATAGGTTCATTTTGTCCTTGTTAAAGATCTTAAGTTTTGGTATTTTCCTGATGCTCGGTCTGTGCTACCTGTTGTCCGGTGACATTACCTTGTTGCACGGTAATGTTAGGCATTTGCGTCGATATAGTATCAGGTTCTTCCATGTAGACAAATCTAGTGTAATCTTCCAGTTATATCATGTTGTCCTCATCATTTTTCTCAGCAAATTCATCAACTTTCACATTTGCACTCTCAATGATATTGTTAGAAGTCTTGTTCAAACATTTGTAAGCTTTACTCTTAGTAGAATATCCAAGAAATATTCCTTCATCAGTTTTTGAATCAAATTTACCATTTCGATCATCTTTTAGAATATAACACCAACTACCAAATATTCTAAAATAGCTCACATTAGGTGTATAACCATACCATATCTCATAACCTATACATGTTTTGTTTGAATCTTTCTTCAGTTGTACTCGGTTCAGTGTGTAAACAACTGTGCTTAGTGCTTCTCTCCAGTATGTGTGTGCAACATTCTTTTCAATCATCAGTGTTTTAGCACAATCTATAATTGATCTATTTCTTCTTTCAACAATTCTGTTCTCCTGTGGTGTCCTTGGTGCGTAAACCTCTCATTGGATTCCATACTCATTCCAAAACTTAGTGAACTCATCACAAATAAATTCTTGATTTGTAAGTTAGTGAATCTTTTACTTAGAAGAACATTTCTGCCCCCGAAACAAGCTGATACTTATCAGAGGAAGAACTTTTTTTAGGATTGTGTGTAAGTCTGGTGGTAAATGTTGTAAGGTGATTTTTGATGGAGGAAGTAGTGATAACTTGGTTTCTGAGGAGATGGTTCGAAAGCTTAGTTTAAGAAGGTTGAAACATCCTTGTCCTTATAGGATAAGTTGGTTACAAGGAGATCATGCACTAGAGATGCAGGGGCAATGCATGGTAAGTTTTCACATTGGTTCTTATAAGGATGAAGTATTAGTGACATTGTGGAGATGAGTTATTGTCATGTTATACTTGGGAGACCTTGGTAGTATGATAGAGAATCTATTCATGACTGTAAGAGGAACATCTTTACTATCCTAAAAGATGGAAAAATGTTTATTTTGATTCCTTTGAAGGATGAAGACAAAGGAAGGAGGAACTTGAGCATTGGTAGAAAATATGAGATGATTGCAGGGGTTGGTGCAAACATTAAGGTTGAGAGGTATGAAGATACTTTAGAGAGTACTAGTGATAAGAGAAAGCAGAAGAAGAATCGAGGCATGAGTGTATAAGTTAAAGACTTAAAGGACATGTATATCAAGAATCAGTTTTGGATCTATGTGTTGAATCCAAGAAGATGTTCGTGGAATTGGTAGAAAATCTTTTCACACCTAGGACGTCTAATGTAGGAGCATCCTTGGGAAGTTGGCAATCCTGTGTTGACCAAAAATATTTTTAAGTTCAGTTTGGTGCTTGGTAGGTGAGTTTGGCGAGCTCGGTGGAGTCTGGTTTTTCTTGGCCATTTTGGTGCTCAATTCTCGGTGGAAGGAGTGACTTTCTTCACTGAACGGACTCGGTGTTTGTTGGGAGTTCTAATTCACCAAACAAGCTCAGTGGCTTTGTTTGTGCTCAGTACCGACTTGGGGGTCTCGGTTGATGAGTTCACCGACTATCTTTTATGGATTGGGTGGACATTGGAGATTGTATTCATGATTTGAGGGGGTCATTGGGATTATGCAGAGTTTCGAGGCATGCAAATTTGATGCATTGGATCTTGTGTGGACCTAAATCTGATTTGGTGCTTCCTTCTATGTATTTATTGTTTGTTTGCAGCCGACTGGGTCATTTAATATGATTCATCATGGATTGTATTGAGCCGATTTTCATTTAATATTTGTTTGTGAAGCCGACTTGTGGTTGTGTTATATAAAAGAAGTATGTAGGTAGCATTTAGAAAGGAGGGGGATGGCAGAGGAGAGAGCGAGTGAGTTGAGAGAAGACAACAGTAAGTGGGTAAGAAAGGAACTTGTAAGATTTCTTGGTGTCTTGCGAGCACAATTTTAGATCTAGTTTCTTCCACTTAGCTGTAGGGTAGGCTGGTGAAGTGAGATCCTGTGAGATCTTGTTGAATTTTTCAAAGTACTGGCTGTAACCAGGAAGGCCTTACAACTCGACATGTTGCATGTAATTGATTTTCAGAGATAATATAAGTTGATATAAGTTGTTATATCTATTTTTGTTTTGTTTCTGTTGTTGTTCGTGTGGTTGGTTGCAAGCTTGGACAATCCATTATTGGATCCTCTGAGCTTGACTGCATCAAAATCTTATAGACCTTTAGACCCAATCTCTTGAAATTGCATTCACTTAACTATCTCCACTCCTACAAATCCTATAGACATTTAGACCCAATCTCTTGAAATTGCATTCGCTTGACTATCTCCACTCCATCTTGTGATACATTTTCCTATTCAACAATGTTGTTTCCTTCATTATTTAGATTCTTGTTCTTGGTTATGTGCTTCATTTTAGGGTTAAAAACCCTCAAATCTTCTCCAATTTTTCAAATATCGTGTACATATTTTCCTTGGTTTTTGACTTTCACTAAGAAGATATTATTGATTACCATGACATCAAAATAACATGTTTTCATATAATCCAAATATTGTGTGTTTATGTTTTCCTTAGTTTTTTTTCTTTCACTAATAGGATATTATTGATTACCATGACATCAATATTACAAGTTTTCATAATCCAAAAATTGTGTTTATATTTTCCTTAGTTTTTTGCTTTCACTAATAAGATATTATTGATTACCATGACATCAAAATAACAAGTTTTCATAATCAAAATATTGGATCCATTTTCCCCCTCCTCCTTGTCCCTCTCCTCCTTTTAGGCTAGTACTTTTAATAAGGGGAATTCAAGTTGAAACATATTCTCTCGTAAACTAAAGGACCCTCACAATGGAAAGACCTCATAGCCTTGCCATCAAAATAACAAGTTTTCATAATCCAAAAATTGTGTGCTTATATTTTCCTTCATTTTTTGCTTTCACTAATAAGATATTATTGATTACCATGACATCAAAATAACAAGTTTTCATAATCTAAATATTGGATCCATTGTCCCTCTCCTCCTTTTAAACTAGTACTTTTAAAAAGGGGAATTCAAGTTGAAACATATTCTCTCGTAAACAAAAGGACCCTCACAATGGAAAGACCTCATAATGTTTATAGATATACACTAGGATTTGGTGATTAGTTTAGAAATATTTGGAGACCAAAATAGATGTAGAAGAAAATACATATGAATCCATAATGGTATTGTAGTAAGCATTTCCTAAAAAGGTTTAAAACCCATATGCTAGTTCTTCATGAAATAAAATGCATATGAATCCATAAAGGTAAAAGGGTTTAAAACCCATATGCTAGTTCTTCATGAAATAAAATGCGTATGAATCCATAATGGTAAAAGGGTTTAAAACCCATATGCTAGTTCTTCATGGAATATCCTTCATTTAAGAAAAAATAGAGACCT
>MU228465.1:180272-191281 GCA_018584345.1 Thuja plicata | reverse complement strand
TCATAGAAGTTTTTGTTGATGATATCATTTTTGGAGGTAATGATGAAATGAGTAAAAATTTCTCTAAAGAGATGGAAAATTAATTTTAAATGTCAATGATTGGTGAGATGAAAATTTTCCTTGGATTGCAAATTAATTAGAACAAGACTGGTATTTTTATATCTCAGACCAAGTATCTTAAGGAAATGTTGAAGAAATTTGGAATGGAATATTGGAAACCTGTTGGGACACGCATGGTGACTAGTTATAAACTACCTAACAATGATGAAACTCAGAGTGTTTTTCAGACAAAGTACAGATCAATGATTGGAGGTCTACAATATCTAACTCCCACTAGACCAGATATTTCCAATGCATTTAAAATTGTGGCAAGATATCAAGCAAATCCTAAAGAGACACACCTTGCTGCTGTAAAAGAATTTTCAGATACTTGAAAGGCACAATAGAGTATGGATTATGGTATGAAATATCTAATGACTTTATTTTACATTCTTATACTGATGTTGATTGGGTATGTAGTGTGGATGATAGAAAGAGTACAAGTGGAGGAGCATTTTTCCTTGGAAAAAGGATGGTTTCATGGTTAAGTAAGAAGCAGGATTGTATAGCTCAATCTACTACTAAATCTGAGTATGTTTTTGCTGCTATAAATTGTACATAGATTGTTTGGATGAAACAAATGCTGAAGGACAATGGAATAATTTTTAAAGAGGCAGTGGTTATCCATTGTGATAACACTAGCATAGTGAATATGTCAAAGAATCATGTAATGCATTTAAAGACTAAACATATTTCTGTTAAGTACCATTTCTTGAGAGACAAGGTAGTAGAGAAGGAGATCAGATTGGAGTATGTTAGCACAAAGGAACAAATAGAAAATATATTTACAAAAGATTTTCCAAAATATGATTTTGAGTATCTCAAAAGCATGCTTGGGGTGAGAACCCCTCCCTATGGTAATTAATTGATATAGGAATGCATCAGTCTGTGGTAGTTATTTTGAGCACCCTCTAGGTAGGAGAGGAAATCAAAGTGACAGGCACCATGTCGGTGATGGGACTATCACTAGGATGGAATTTAATTAAGTGTTGTAGGAGCATCTTGGGATCTTGGAAATGTTGCATCAACTAGTTTGTTTTTCCTATTTTTCTTTTTGATTAGTCTTGTTGTTTCTTTCTGCAATAATTCTATGCATATTGTTGGAGGTTGTGATCCTTTGAGCATGTTCGTGACTTTGTGCAATAACTTCTCATGGGACCGCACAGTAGTTGGTTGCTTCACGATTGAGATATTGCTGATTCTTGGCAAGATTGTCATGTTCTTGATATTTCTAGCCAGTCATGTGTTTTTTGATCTCGCTAAGGTTTTTCCAATCTGAAGCTTAACATCTCATTTCTCGATGATGGTACGTTTGCAACCGACCTACTTGAGGGATCACAATTCATGTTCCACTCATTGGATGAAGATCCTTATGATTTTGGGTCATGACCTATTTGTGTAATACATTTTCTTCTCATTGGGAAATCTAATCTTTCTTGGTGAAACTCATGTTTTTGAAGGCCTTATATAATCTTGTAATTGATTTTTGTTAAAGAGGATAAGGGGGGATAGAACATAGTAGTATCTTAGAACTTGTAGGATTTTTATCTATAGATTGAACATAAGAAAGTTCCGACAAAATTTTCACATAGCTTCTATTGATTGGAGATGGTATAAAAAGATAACCTATAAAAGATGCCAATCATACATGTATGTCTAGAATGTATCACTATTTGCAAATTTTCTTGTAACTGATCATATGATAATAAGAAGGATAATCTTGCATTCATTTCCATATTATCTTGTTAGCTTCTATTGTGTGGCTCTTTCTGCAAGGATTATCATAACTCTTTGAGTTCCCACTATCCTTGACTGTATCGAGTGGTATCAAAGAAAGGTTTTTCAACCTAGGATTCAATTATGGGGTCGAGAAATTGAGAAGATGGCTAGGAGGAATGATAGGGGTGGAGAAAGGAATGAAGATCAATATGTCTTGGATTTTTTGAGGCTATTTTTTCTAGATTGGAAGCAGTGGAAACTTCTCATAGGAGAGAAAAACATATAGAAGATGCAAGTGATAAAGAAGGGGAGGAATAGAATTAGAACCAGGTGGGGGAAATAGAGAATGAAAAGGCACATCTAGAGTTGAATCAAGTAGAAGATAGGCTCATCAAAGCCTTGACTAATGTGAATAAGAGACCTCATTTCAATCCACCTGATTATCATGGTAACCTGGATTATGATGAATTGATAGATTGGATTGTAAAGATGGATAAGTAATTTGAACTTGAAACAACAAGTGAGGGGAGGAAGGTAAAATATGATTGTACCAAGTTAAAACCACATGCATCCTTATGGTGGGAATATTTTCAAAAAAATTGGCAGAGAAGGGGTAAAGACAAGATCAAATCTTGGGATAGAAGGGTAAATAAAATAAAGGCTAAGTTTTTGACTGAGGATTACCATGTAATTCTATTTCAAAAGTTGTGTAACTAGAAGGAGAGAGACTTAAGTGTTAAGAGTTACACTGAGGATTTTTACAAGTTGAATATTAGATCCGCCCATATAGATGACGAGCTAAACAAGTTTCTCACTATTTAATGGTTTAAGGGTGTCACTATAGGATTAAATCATTTGATACTGATTAGGGATGTGGAGGAAGCTTACAAGTGGGCTTTGAAGGTTGAAGAAAAATTAAACTGAAGGCATGAGCAGAGGAAAAGAGGTAGAGGAAGAAGATTTTGGAGAGGCTAGTCCAGTACTAATGCTATAGGAGGTAGATCTTCTTCATATTAGGGCATAAATGAGTTAGAAGATAAGGATAATGATTGCTACAAGAGGAATGATAAGAGTTCATTTTGCAATGAAGGATAAAGTAGTGGTGATAGAAGGGATTTCAATGAAACTTGTTTCAGGTGTGGTCAAGTAGGGCACCAATACTTTGAATGTAAACATGGAAACTCTTAGAAGAAGGAAAAACGTACTAGGCAAACAAAGTTTTTAGATGAGGATTCCGCTGGATCAGTAAACAACAGTCTAGAAGAGGATGGAACAACCTTGATCACTCAGAGAACCTTATATCATAGAGAGAAATATATGGAACCTTTATAGAGGAAGAATTTATTCTGAACCAGATGCAAGGTGTAAGACAAGGTGTGCAATGTTGTCATAGAAAGTGGTAGTTATGATTATATTTCCTTGAAGGAATTAGTTGACAAATTAAAGTTACAAAGATTGAAGCATCATAAACCCTATCAAATTCCATGGATACAAGATGAACACAAGGTACTGGTAAGTGAAAAAAACCTATTTAAATTCAAGATTGGGAAGTATTAAGAAGAATTTTTGTGTGATATTAAGGCTATGGATGTGATTCATATCTTATTAGGTAGCCCATGGTAAAATGATAGACAAGCTATACATGATGGTAGGAAGAATGTGTACACCATTGTTGCTAATGGAATGAAGAAAAAATTGTTACCTTTAGAGGAACCCCTAAAGAGTGAAGTATGTACTAACGCAAGAACTTGTTTAGTTGATGGAAGGAAGCTTTTGGATGGCATGAGACATGATAACATGTGTTTTTATTTAGTACCTAATAAGTCTAAGGAAATTTTCTCAGTGGAATAACATCCTAAAGAAATCTTTGGATTGGTAAATGAGCATGTAGAAATCATCTCAGACAATGTCCCTTATGGATTACCATCTATGAGGAATATTATCCATTGTATGGATTTGATACCAGGAGCTAGTTTGCATAACAAAGAAGCATATAGGATGAAACTAGTAGAGAATGAAGAGCTCAATAAGAAAGTACAAGATTTTTTGCAGTGAGGATTAATCAGAGAAATTCTCAGTCCATGTGTAGTGCCTGCATTTTTAGCACCAAAGAAAGATGGACAATGAAGAATATGCACTGATTCTAAGGCCATCAACCAGATCACAATTATATATTGGTTTCATTTTTCAAGGATGGATAATTTGATGGATTGTTTGAGTGGATCTAGATATTTAATCAAGATAGATTTGAAAAGTGTATATCATTAGATTAAAATTAGAGAAGGTGATGAGTGGAAGATTGAATTCAAGATGAATGAAGGATTGTAGGAATGGTTGGTAATGCCTTTTGGATTGTCTAATGCACCAAGTACTTTCGTGAGGTTAATGAATGAGGTTCTAAATAAATTTTTAGGTAATTTTTTCATTATTTATTTGGATGATGTCTTGATATTTAGTAAGAGCAAGGAGGAGCATTTTATGCAAGTTAGACAAGCATTGTAGAGGTTAAAAGAAGAGAAGTTTCTAATCAACCTCAAAAAGTGTACTTTCATAAAGGAAGAATTAGTGTAGTTGGGATATGTAATATCCTCTAAAGGGTTGAAGATGGATCTTGAGAAATTGAAAGACATTGTTGAGTAACCTATACTGAAGAATGTTGGAGAGGTAAGATAATTTCGTGGATTGGCTATTTTTTACCTAAATTTTATTAGAGACTTTAGTTCAATTTGTGGACCGATGAATGAAACCATGAGAGGAGATAGGGAAGATTTCAAGTGGAAACATGGAGAACAAAGGAGTTTTGAATTGCTGAAGAAAAAGGTGATAGAGTAATTGGTGTTAGCTTTACCTGATTTTAATAAGGTATTTCATGTGGATTAAGTCAAGAAGGGAGACCGGCTTCATACTTTAGTGAAAATTTGAATGATGATAAGAGGAGGTATTAAATGTATGATCAAGAATTCTATGTCATAATACAATAGAAATGGGGATGCTATTTTTTTCCTAGGGGATTTGTGCTTTCTAAAAATCATGAAGCATTGAAGTACTTGAACAACCAAGGTAAGTTAAATCAAAGACATATGAGACTGGCTGAGTTCATACAGAGCTATATATTTGAGTTGAAACATAAGAGTGTTGTGTCAAATATATATGTTGATACCTTGAGTGGGAGAAGGAGTTTTTTGACTAAAATGAATATTGCAATATTGGGATCTGATGAAATTAAGGTATTGTATGAGAATGATCTAGATTTTAGTGAATCTTGGAAATCTTGCAAAGAACCTACTGTTGCAGAAAAAAGTGAGTGTTTAGATTATCTTATTCAGGATGGAATGTTATTCAAAGGTAGTCATTTATGCATACCTTGATGTTCTATGAGGGATAATATCAATAAGGAGAAATATAGTGGTGGATTGGTAGGGAATTTTGGCATTGATAAGACAGTAGCTTTGGTGAGTGAGAACTACTTTTGGCTGCAAGTCTAGAAGGATGTGCAAAATTTTGTTCAAAGTTATAAAGTGTGCAAAGTTGCAAAAGGTAGTAGTCAGAATGTGGGATTGTATACACCTTTGATAGTACCGGTCAGACCATGGAAAGATGTTTGTATGTATTTTGCGCTAGGTTTTCCAAAGACACAAAGAGGCTATGATTCAATTTTTGTAGATATAGACAAATTTTGAAAGATAGCACATTTCATTCCTTGTATGAAGACTATAGATGTAGTGCATGTAGTGATTTATTTTTAAAGGAGGTTGTGAGATTACATGGATTACCTTAAAGAATTATTTTAGATAGGGATAGTAGGTTTATTGGCTATTTTTGGAGAACACTTTGGAAGAAGATGAAGGTTGATATGCAGTATAGTACTACTTGTCATCCATAAAACCATGGTAAAACTAAGGTTGTGAACAAGAGTTTAGGAAATTTTTTGAGATGTTTAGTTGGAGACAAGAGAGGAAATTGGGATTTAGCTTTACCTCAAGAAAAGTTTGCATATAAAAGTTCAGTAAATAGGAGTATAGGGAAGACACCATTTGAGATAGTGTTACCCCTTATTTTTGCATATGTTTAATTTCCCATATTTGGAAAAAATAAGATGTAATTAACATCTTCTTATAATCGGTATAGTCTACCTTTCTCTTCCCCCCACTTTTTTGTTGGTGTCTTTGTTCTTTTGTCATGTTGAACCCAAATGGTTGAACCAAGGTTAAGTTCAAAGTGTCCCTTGCGCGCATGTGTTTTTTGTGGCCTTGTTTCAAAGAGTTGGTATGTGGCATCGAGGTCGCTTAAACTTGAACCATTTAACCTCTTGGATCAAGGTTCAAGGTTCAAAGTTCATTTGTTATTTTATTTACCAAGTCTTAATGTTATTTTTCTCATGTGCATCGCAGTCAATCCAATGTTCTTTCTCACAATGAACTTGAACCATTGAACCTCTAAGTTCAAGTTTCAAAGTTTAAGGTTCAAGGTTCACTTTGTGCTAGTGAAAACATTATACTTGAAGGAGTATTAATGAAAAATTTGGTGCATGGGAGGAATATTCTAAGTATGTCAGGATTTGAAAACTTATTTATGTATAGTAATCATGATAACTTAAGCCTTTCATGCTGAAGTGATTGGTATTAAATATCATTTTAGGTTTTGTCCAATCTAGAGTTAATTCTCATGGTTGTATTAATTTTTCACAACATGATAATATTTCATTGAGATCTTTTTGCCTCTATATGTAAGAGTAATGATTTCATTCATAATTCAGAAAGTTGTTTAGTGTTGAAGAGACGAGAGGTGGCAGAGGTAATCATAGCTTTCTATTTTGGGAGAGGAAAGAATTTGATGAATGCAACAGGTGAGTTTTAAAAATCCTTTCTTCCATTGTTGTTTCTTGATAAAAGAAGGGGAATTCGAAGTAAGATTTTTTGTTTTGCATAATTTCTTTTGTTGTTGTGAGATTTTTTGGGGTATTTGTTAATATTGTCACCATGAGTTCATTTCTCCCAAAACTACGACATACTTCCTATCTGATTAGTAATTTGGCATAGTTTGATGATACTTCTTTAGTACAAGAAGACTTAGGTGAATTTAATGAAAGATAAAAAAACCATACCAGATATCATGATGGATAGGATAGTTCAGAGCGGTTTAGTAGAAGAAGTTGTTTTTCATGCTTTAGCGCCTTGCCTAGAATTAGTGATGAAATCTATGAGTATATATGATGCTGAGAATAGGTGTATTTTAAAGATTAATGGAAGTACCCTAGTGAATATAGATAGAGAAACAATAATGGATGCTATGGGAATTCCCAAAAAAGAACCTTATGAAGACTGGTCTATTAGTACATCATACTCTTTCTTTTTCAGAAAAGAAGCAGACTTATAGGAGCGTAATTTCTAGGAATTGGCTCCTTAATGTGCAGAAAGGTGGTTCCTATTTTCCCAAGCACTTAACCACAAAGAACCTCATGGGGAAATTTTCATATTTATTTATAGACTCAAAGGAAACTCTCATGCTTTTTATTGGGAAGATTGGATGTATTTTTATATTCAGGTTATATTGGGTGGCTAGAAATATCTAGATTGGGCCCAAGTGATTGCTGAGGAATTAATACATAGTGGATTAAGTAACTTTGTGGGAAGTAAGGGTTTCTATATGTCATATTATCTATTATACACTATACTCTGCACAAGGTGATGACATGGTCTTTATCATGAACTCGGGGTAGAAGGAATGAAAATCAATGAGTACTATCCCCATCTTCAATGACAAAAGTATGATGAAAATTTCATGAGAATAAATTATGTTTTTGCAGGAAGTCTAGTTTATGAACTCCATGGAAATAAGAATCAAAGGATGTCTAATGAGGCAATGGAGCTTGTTAATATTTATGGAAGCTACTTTATCCTGTTCACCAAGTTCACATATATTAGAGTCAGAGGATTTGAAGGTGAACCCTTCAAGTTTCCCATGTATTCTCTCAATAGTCATGTAGTAAGTGAAGTTAGTAGGAAGCTAGATCACATTAATAGGAAGTTCAAATATAAGAGAAAATATGGAGTGATATTTCCCATTGAACTCGACAATTGCAGCTACAAATTTATATATGATGCGCTTAATATGGAGCTAGAGTTCAAGAAGTTGAATCTTCAACCATACACAGTCAGACAAAACTTTGATAGCAGGGGATACACATTGGCACATTTAGCTATTAATAAATATATTCATCATGTACCTCAATTGGAGGACTATTGGGAAAAGTGTTGTGATTAATTTGAAGTTTGGAGGAGGCTGTGGCCTAGGTTCACATTGAACCATATCATTCTATGAATATGAAAATGAACGTTACTAGGGTTCTAGAAGAAGAAGGTGAAGACTTCACAGATCCTAAATTTGAGAAAAAGGTTTAAGAATCGTTACTACCTGAAATTGATGTAGACTGAAAAGAAGAAGAAAATATTCAGTGTAGATCAATTAATGTGATAAGAGGGACAAAGAGATGTTTAAAAAACCATCGATTCAGGAAAATATTGGTGCCTGATTCTGAGCATCTTTCAATTGGTTAGGTAGATATTGCTTCACAATCTCATTCAGCACCTTATAATCCATATGTTGTTATTTTAGCTACTATTTATATTAAAATTGAAGGTGTTTTGATAAAGAAATCTAGGAAGATTTCCTAGAGCCCACCTCTTACTCATGTGACCCGATCAAGGAGAAAGAAAAAAGTTATTAAAGGCTTACAAGATCAATTGATTATTGACCTTGAACCTACTGAAGAAAGAGGTGTAAACATGGATAGTCAAGCATCTGAGGTCCCAGACACAGTTAACACAAAGAAGGAGGAACTTGAGATGAACCCTGATTCTTTGAGTGCTATGGTAATAAATGACCAGACCAATCTTCAAACTCCTCCAACAAAGAATACTCCAATTACTCAAAAATGGCTAGACAGTTCAATTAGAAAGGAACACAACGTAGTCCCCAATTCACTTCCAAATGAAGATATGGTTAGTAAGTATCTTGGAAAAGTGACTAAAAAAAAAATAATCAAAACAAAGGCTATGACAGATGTAGATGAAGAACCCTGGCATTGAATGGTATAAATACTAAGGATTTGCAGAAAATGATGTGGAAGGTGCTTCTTCCAAAGATTTCACCATTGAAAGGGATGATTTGGGAATGGATTCATGAGCCGTCAATGCAAATCATTTAGAGTCTTCCACAAATAATATGTTATCTAGGTCTTGGAAGGATGAAATGGATAAAAAGGAACTGAAACTAACACTAAGACATGTGGAAGAATACATTAGCGCTATCGATAACCTTGTTCCATATCCTCTTTCCTTGGTTCCTTAATCATTTGATCCTAAATTGCTTGCAAACAAGAAGCTGCTAGATCAGATTCAGAGGAACAAAAACACTGCAGAGGTATTCCATGACTGGATGGAGTCAATAGTGTAGCAAGGTGTTGATTATATCACTAATTTGGTGAGAATTCATGGTGATGCAATGAAATTGAGTAAATAATTGGATACAAAAGTCAATGAATGGGAGAAAGAAAGAACTACTTTTCCAACAATAGTAAGGGAAATCAATAATGTGTAGAATACAAGATTATGAAATTCCTCATTGAAAAGTCTGTAGCTAGTTTAAATGATAATGTACTTTATTTCTATAAGAGTAATATAGAATGGAGAAACTTAGTCATCAAATAGGGACACGAGGAATTGGTTGAGCTACTAAAATAGCTAACAGAGCTCATGAATAATATACAAAAGGACTTGAAGTGTATTGATATTAAGTTTCTGCAAGAAGATGAGAAAACAATTAGAGAGAATAATGAGATGATCAAAACCTTGAAGGGGAAGAAAAAAACTAATCTGGATGGAATTGGGAAATACTGAAATATAATTTTTCAGTATCTTCTATGTCTTAGTAAAATATATTTTTGAAGGTCTTCGGGGCATTTTTGGGCCTATCTCCTTTGCGGAAGGGTAACCTTGGTTTATCCTCCTAGTTTTGGGTCTATGATTTTTTATTATCTTTCCAATAGAGTAAATGGTTTGCAAATCGGACCTAGGACTAGAAATCTATGCCTTCTCTAAGTAGGCCTAAATTTTTATATAGTTTTTTGAAAATTTTGGTAGTTTTAATAAGTTTATTTGTATTAAACATTACAAATAAACTTACTAAAACTACCAAAAATTTCATTTAGGCCTACTTGGAGAAGGCATAACTTTCTAGTCCTAGGTCCGATTTTCGAACCGTTTACTTCGTTGGAAAGATAATAAAAAATTGTAGACCCAAAACTAGAAGTTGAAACCGAGGTTAATCCTGAGGAGACAGGCACAAAAATGCCCCAATGACCTTCAAAAATGCAGTTTATTGAGACACATAAAATAATGAAAAATATATTTCAATATTTCCCAATTCCATCCCGATCAAAAACTATTAAGGAAACCAAAGCTATGACTACCAAATAATTCTCTAGCCTCGTGAGGATTGAATCAATGCTAACCATCTATCTTGATCATTTGGAAGCACACAAAAAGAAGGTAACTGTTGACAGGACTTGGTGATGACCTCGCCAACGGGAGAGGAGTTGTTACCGAATACTGGAGTATCGACCAACTTTGCCTGAAGAGGCGTGCGGGAGAGATAGCTCTCTTGGCCTCCAAGCACCTAGTTATCTAGTCATGATGGTGTGGGATTAGCTCAGTTGGAAAAGTGACTATTTATTTTGAGGGGATAGCTGATTTTGACTTGTAGACCTCTAAAACTTCAGGGATAATGGGTTTCCTGCAAGCATAATTTATATCTAACAAAGAAAATAACAAAAGATAGGATAGGGTTAGTGTAGATCTTTAACTATATCCATGATATATGTTCTCTTAAAATCAAAAAAGTTCCAGATAAAATAAACAATAGATACTGAATATACATACAACCTTCAATCAAACATATATCAGTAGAAAAGTAAAGTATTTCATTGAATCATTAAAGAACCAGAATAAAGGACATAAGAAAGCATACAACATGAGAAACATTTCGCTAACTCTAGGATTAGAAACTGTTGGAATAATGATCTATTTGTCATCAGTGAATGCACTTAGTGAAAACACTTATTCGATTTTGAATGCTTACCGAGCTCATCACTCAGTCCACAGCCTATACCGAGTATTCAGTAAAGCTCACCG
>MU228465.1:151414-173450 GCA_018584345.1 Thuja plicata | reverse complement strand
CATTAAGGCAGCAGACCAGAGCATTTTCGCCGAGTTGGTAAAGGAGCAGAATTGACATATCTATCACAATAGGTGATCAATACTCAAAGGATCTTATCAGCAATAAAGTTGTAAGTCAAGATCTACTTTTTCATCCTAACAGTTGAATCAGTTTGTAAATCCTTTTACCGGGTAGACTTAACAGTCTTTTGTAAATCGTTTAACCGAGTGCATACTTCATTGTATGTTTGTAAATCCTCTAACAAGGTGGACCTAGCACTCCAAATTGCTTCTAACAGGGCAGGTCATCAGAAGTGATCATTGTAAGCCTTAACCGGCCAACTTTTACTGCAGTACCAAAGTTTTGTGGGTACCATCCCCACCCTAGTTTTACTTTCTATTTGGAAGGTTTCTGGGTTACCAATCTTTGTGTTATGTGTTATGAATGATTACATTTTCATGCTTGCAGTAGATTAGATGAATGAGTGGTTTAATATATACAAGTACAGAAAAGATTTAAAAGTAGAAGAGTTACTGATTCACCCCTCCCCTCTCAGTAACTTGGTTAATCCTAAATATTTCCAACAAGAAACAACACAGAGCTCAGAGATGAATAGTGTTCCTCATTCTTTCATTAACTTCAAATCCAAAATCATTGGTAGTTACACTAGTGGCTCTAAGGGAGCATTAATCTACTCTAAACGTCCAAAAAACAAGATTGCTAAAATACTGAAAGCTTGTATTACTAGTGGACAACTAAATCATCAATTTTTTGACCCTTAGAATGGTGTCAGAATTTGTATTTATAGAAAACTCTAACTACCTAAGGGACTATCCCTGCGCTAGCTATTTACATTATATTACAATATTTATAGTTGGTACTACCTACGCTGTTAGAATTTCCTAATATAATACAATCATTTGAGAAGAGAAGAGAAGAAAGAAAGAAAGAAAGAAGCCCTGGGAAAACCACCATTGGAAAGAGCATCCTTATAATTATAGATGTGATGGCACTTCCCTAAGTGACCTGGGCAATATGCCCTCTTTAATGTTCTTCTGTACTTTGGTGACTGGGCGAGTTAGGGTATGCTAGATAGTAAATGCTAGAATGGCACCTTGGGATTTGGGAGGTGTCTACAGTGAACCAATGGATCAACAGTAACTAGTTATGCCAAGAGGGACAACCATAGACCTGGAAACATGTTGTAGATAGTGATCGGTCATCTCAAGAGAGCTGTCAACACTTATCACTATAAAGAATACAAAGATGGGAACCTAGGGTTCGGGATCCGAGAGCTTACACTCAAAGAATAAAGAATGAGACTATACACAACTTCTACTAAAGGATCCCCAGAGTCTAAGATATTTTACTAGCCTTTGAATTTTTTGCACGCCTCCAGAATCTAGAGGATGCGATCTTCCTCTTTATCCTTCAAGCAATCCCGATGATCTATTGATCCCTCAAAATGGAGGCTGACATCTTTGGCCTTATCTTTTAACTCTGCAACCACCTTGGCTGCATCATGGGATTTTAGAAACACTTGGGAGATTTCCACCATGGGGGCACCATTAAAATTTCACCTAGGTTAGAATTGAGCCTCAACCACTTCATCAAACTTACCATTTACAAAATCAACAAGAGTATAAGTCCCAGGGATGAGAGGATCAACCGATGTAGTTTCTTGGATGAGGGGAGAATATTTGTCCAAAGGAGTTTAGACCACCTATAGTTGTTCTTACAACACTCATACCAGTTGCTTGCCAGTTTTGATTTTGAATACAAGTCTGGAGTATTGAGTCTGGAGGAACCCATATGATTCATCCCCTAGAATGCCTATGTTTATTAACTCATCTTCCCTGAGATTCAGAATCTAAGACAAGGTATCCTTCCTATATTCATATTTCTCTATCTCTCCCTACCACTGGGGAAAGGTGGCCTCTATCTTCTTTGCTAAATCATTTACCTAGAAAAAGTCTGGGAGAGATTTGGACAAGAAAATTCTTACTACCCCCACCTAATGAGCAATCCACTCATCTACCGCTAACACCTTCTTCTTCATAATTTTTAGAGTATCAACATCACTCTGTGGTAGAAGTGTCCCAGGGATTGAGGGTCCAGGTGTTTTGAAAGTGAGGGGGCGCACTAATTCTGTCAGGAGTCCTGAAAGATTGGCATTGGCTACTTTCAACTCGTGAATATTATGAGACTGTTTCTCATATCGGGCCTGAATAGCCTAACCCACTTCATTTAGGAGGTCTATTTCCCCCTACTGAGTTATTTTACCTAGAGACATCTCTGTGATTACATATTCTTTAGAAGCTACCTCAAAATCCTCTTTTCCTGCTGGAGGGGCGACAATTATCACCACAATGTTGCCATCTGGGGCCCTTTTAGTGCTATGAAGGGTCAAGCCTTCTTGGGATTCTTAGGAATTTGGCCCTCATCCAACATCTTGACAAGTGACAGTAAATCCATGATAGTAGTTTGGAATTTTATTTTTCGGGCTTCCACTAGCCACTACGGTAGGGCAGTTGGCCCGCCTGTCATCATCCCCGAGCTTGAAGTGTCCCAAGGGTTCAATTCAAGTTCCACCTAAGTGCATTATCCATTGTATCAATGGGGTCTTTGCCTATGCATTATTTATCCCCCTCCCCGTCACCCTCCAGAATGGTGTTCATAGGTGGACTGGGTGGCAAAGGAGGTAGAGGAAGCTCATTGAAATCTACCTATTGAAAAATGGCTGCAACTTTGTTAGCCATCGTATCCAGTGGTGTCAGCAAACTTTGATTACTGGTTAAGTCTAAGAGCACGATGTCAGAGGTTACAGTTGCTCCTGAAGGTTTGGTCTGCTCTTCAGTCGATGCTTTCTCTACGATCGGGTTGTTCCCTTTTTCTTGTGGCATTTATTTTTCACCTTCGGCTTCATCAAGCTAGGGTTCACCTTATTCTTGGGCCGCCACGTCTTCTGGCCCTGTTGACTCTAGTATGGTAACTTCAACTTCTTGTTTTGTTATCTATTCTATGGCACAGTCAACCATACCGTGTATCTCTCTGAGATCACCCAATAGGAAGAAGTCTTTGACGTTGATTTGTGCTATCTCTGGGGGACTTGCTAGATGATCCTCTTGTTTGGAGGATGTAATGTCCCCACTTTAGCCATCACCAGATTGAGTTACAGTTAGCCTATGTTTTCTTGGTCCCGGAGGCTAACATGGATTGCAAAGGGATCCTGAGATATTTTGGCCTAGTCTTTCGAGTTTGGGCCAAATCGGAGTTGATTTGTGGTTTCTTTGGAGTACTTACTACTTTTAGTAAGTCAGCAGGGCATGGACGATGTCAGATTTAGTGATTGGATTTGATGCTCCTTGATGAGAGCTTTTCGACGAGCTATCACTTGTATTATTCTGAATCCAATTACTATTTTATTTTAATGTCTGAAGTTTATTAAAGTGACATTTAAATTAAAAGTTAAACTAATAAAGTGTTACTTTAATATTATTATATTTTAAAACACTTTATCCCACATTGCTTGTGAAGACTGGGTTGACCCTATGAGGAGGAAATAAAAAGAGAGCTTGTGGCCATTATTGGGCATGCTTGATAAGAAGAAGAATTGATGCATTTTCAGTTTACAGTTTGTATTGGGCAATTGGGGACAATTTCCTCATTTGTATCACTCTAGACATCAATCCTTGGGATTGGTCTTTGGAGTCTTTATTCCAGCTTCATTATTATTGCCGTTGTGGGGGTTTTTCACTGGTCGCATCACTATAGCAACCATTTACTGTAGTAGTCGCGACACTGTAGCAGCTGTGACACTGTAGTAGCAGCACTATTCATGGGTGCTATTCATGAGGATTTAAAAATTGCTGAACTTTGATGTTAATAATGAGGGAATGATAAAATGAGTGCAAATTCTACCATGTAATTGATTTGTTAATTCTGAAAGTACATCTTCAGTAGTAGTTCAATTTTTAGTTGCATATTATTATAGTTTCTTTCTTGCACATGTGTGATTTCAATGCTATGCCAAGAACAAAAAAAACAAATAAACAAATGTTCATTTCTGGAGACTTAAGGGATTAAAACATTAAACAGAGAAAAAAGGAGTGGATGCAAACTGTTTGACAAAATTCCTATCAGCAAGTTGGTTTTAATTTTGAGGAAATTCAGGGGTGCCCATTATAGAGGAGGAAGAGGAAGAAAGAACATTGACCTTAGGTACATATTCGGGCTCCAGGCCTAGATTCTTATTTTGCAGGGACCGACTTGCCTTTTGTTTCTTTCTCCTTTTGAGTGGCACTTCGAGCTTTGCACCTACCACTATTTTAGCAATTTCTGATTCACATGCTACACTTAATAAAATATCCAAGGATGGAGAACCTCATAGTGGAGGACAGGAGCCTGCCGGGGTATCTCCAAGACCAAAAGAAACTCCAGAGTTTGCTCCATCCATTACTTTCTGGTAGTGCTCCAAATTCTCACCCAACTGCTCCATCAAGGGGGCCAAGACGGGGTCTGAGACTTGAGGTGGGGCACCAAATTTCTTCTTTCCATGGGCTTTGGATTGATCTAGGGCTTGAGAACCTAAGGCTCCCAAACAATGCTTTTCCCATTGGATATTCTTCGGGAAGACCTTCTTGAAATATGAGTGGCTGTGCTCAATTACTGCTCTTGAGATGGCCCCAATATCCAAAATTTTTGGTGTATCCCAATCCACCAGAGGGAGGTCCATCTTATCTATACCCATCTCTTTATACTAGGGGTCCTCTAGGGGCCTGGTGTCTAAAAAAGTCTGTGGGAATGTTTGGAGCTCAAGCTCTTCTATCATCCATTTTGTTACCTTGGTGTAGTATCTCTTCCGGACATTGTAATCATCCAGATAGTTGGCCCAAAAATCTTCTATGTGTTGAACATGGGGGTTTACCCCCTTTGGCATCAACCTTTCCATTCACCCAAGGGGATCATAATCCTTGCGGTGGAAAGAATATTTTGATAAGTTAAAACTACTTAGCTCATTTTTGGCTCCCCGGGCCGTGGCTAGGGAGCATGAGTATTCCCTGCAAATGAAAGGGAATGTCGGGGTGGAAAATTTCTTAGTGGAAGCCAAGGCACGAGCCTTCAAAATCTACTTGTAGAACTCTAAAAAAACTACACTATCCCCACAATGTTTGGGTAACAGGAAGGCTTCTTCGGAGAATCTAGACACCCAAATGTAAGCGTGCTGGGAAAATTTGATGAAGTATCACCCCACACACCAACCAGGCCCATGGCCTACAGAGATAATATGTATCCCCGATCACCAGTGATTGCCTTGACCCCGTGAAAGATGAAGGCATCGTTGACTCTACAAAAATGTTGGAAACTTTGGTCCCACTAAATCTGGGGGAAGTGCTCCCATGGAGAGACCCGATAAGGTTGTTCCCTAAGAACACCAATTGTTGTTAAACCTCAGATCCCCTGGCACTGTCAGGAAAGTGGCCAAAGGATGTAGGAAGTCATGTAGAACTTCCGCTCTATGTCAACCCTCCTCATATGGGCGTCTACATATTTTAAAATGATGTCAGTCCAGTTTAAGTGTGCCTTGTTGGTGGTCATACCATATAAGAAATAATAAATCTAGGGGGATAATTCTCGGGCATGTGGCTCCCCAAAGATCCTTCATAAGAAGATAACTCCCGCCTAGATGGGCTCCTTAAAGTCAGAGCAAGGAATTTATGTCCACATCTTCTTGTAGTCCTGCCGTGAAATTTTCATCCAATGTGTGTTGAGGTGGTGCCAGGCCATGTATTTCATGCCCTCATACTGCTAGAGGGCCTCAAACTTGGTGAGAGAAACAACTCCCACAAATTGCAAGATATGCCACCCTTTGGCAGTGGTGTCATGGTCCAATGTGACGATGGACACCGAGAATCCAAGGGGAGTAGGGGAAACCAACACAGTAGCCATACTGCCTTGGTGATAACCCCTAGCCAGGAGAAAAATTAGCTCTGACACTTGTACTAAGCATGGAAAACTAGTTGCTTGAATGATTCTAGATGCCGCTAAGTTAACTGAGATGGATTCATTGGAGTGTCGAAGGTGATAGATCATTTGAATAAGGCCTTGCAATTTGGCCTAGGTGCTGATATCTGTGTCAGTGATCTCTTTAAGGGAAGAGTCAATTTGGGACCCATGAATTTTCCCATTATTATTATATTTTTGGGTTAGTGGGAGCTTTTCCAATGTACACTCTATCTATTTCTTCTTGTTGGTGTCTACAGAGACACTTGGGAGTTCCAGACTCCTGGGAGGTGAAGACCCTGAAGCCATTCCTTGCTTACTTTAACCTATACCTACAAACCAGAAAATCGTCAGTACATAAACATTGAGAGATTCTGGATTTTGGAGGCCTTGAGGATGACTTTACCTATTCACCTGAAATGAAGAATTATTAGGGCATCCTAAATGAGATCATATGTCTGAGATTTAGTACAATTTTAACACATGAAATATTTCTCTCTTACCGAGGATCCAAAATGATAACTCAAAAAGGGGCCGCATAAGGTAGAAAAAAGGCTAGGTTTATTAACATGCTTGACATTAACTTGAAAAGACAACAATTTTTAGTGATAAGATATGTGGTCCTACTACCGTAATTTAACATGTACCTGCCCACTCGGCTGAGTAATGACAAAAATAGACAGTTGTTTTGGCGTGAGTGGCATGAATGCCATTTGGGACAAGTTTTAAATGTTCATTCATCATAACTAATTTTTCCATTAAGGAAAAAAGGATAGAGGAGAGAGAAAATTAATGGCCTTCTAATGAGTTAGCCTTTGCAATTGCCATACCTACCTCCTCATCATCCAGGACAACACCAACCAGGGTGGTGAACCTGGTTATTGAACGAATGTGGTCCAAGACCTCATAATGAATTGGGATGACAATGGGTCCTTAGGGATGACTCCCTAAGACACCCAGCTAGAAAAAACCCTCAGAAACATCACATCTCTGAGTGGAGAAAGAGTGAAGTACAGAGCGCTACAGACTCATAGAATCTACAGATGGAGCTAAACCTATAGCAAGCTACCAGAGCTTGTACACTCAAACCTACAGCTTCGCAAACCAAATTTACAAAAAACACACTATAAACTCTATCACACAGAGCATTTACAAGATACTTACAACATATACAAAATATACAAGATATACAACCAAAACTTCTCACATTTACAGACTTCCTAGCAAGAAGTGGGCGATATTTACAAAGATCTATAGCCCAAGAGGGCAGACGCCTTTCCTTCCAAGCTGGATAGCTACAAATGGAAGAAGATGCACTAGGCTCAAGGATAGCATCGTGCAAGATGACAAACATAACCCTAGAGTGAAGAAATAGATGAATGACGACCAAGAATAGAAACAAAAAACACAAACTAGCCAACGAAAACTAGCAGAAAACATGTAGAGAAAAAGAAATACAGAAGAAACACAACAAAAAAGAAAGAAAAAAAAAGGAAAAGCCCAAGGGCCTATCTAGACCTTGAAATGCTGAATGGGAGGAACTGCAAATGCTTCACTCTATCACCTAAATACTTCATTAGACTTGATGAATACAACTCTGCACCTTCTAGCCCAAATGTTTCTGCTTCGAAAATAAATTGCTTCGCTCTCCAAAAAATTTGCCAGAAGGTAACTTGTTTACGGTAAGTGTAAAATGACAAGGTAAAAGGGCTTAAGTAATTCCTAAGAAAGTGCATTAATTATCAAAAGTAATTTCAAGAAATACATCAGCGACTGGGATCTGGACCCAAAAATACCTAACAATCATCCTCCTTTTGAAGGAAAAGAGAATGATCGTCGAGCACAAAAGATCTAGAATCACCCACTTGGGAATGACACTCTAGGACATTGATCCCAGAAGAAACAACAAACACAAAGAGGGAGGCAAAGACTGAACAGGACTAAAGAGTCCAGAAGAAATAGGGAAGCAAGCCAAAAACAAAAGGAAAGCAAGGAAAAACTAAAAAAAGGGAAAAGAAAAAAAGGGGACCCAGCATTTTGTGCACAAAATGTAGGGACGGGTATGGAGGACATAATAGTAACGAAGGATAGAAAAGATAAAGAAGTTTGGACATAGAGGATCCTACACATCAGGTTGCCACATCACAAAATCATTCTCAAGTTCTCAGATGCACACCTGGAGTGGAGGAAAATATGTGGCATACCTTCAACATAAAACCAACCAACAATTTATTTTAGTAAACCAAAAAAATAAACAATTTATTATTCTTTTAAGGTTTCTTAGACTTAGCTACAACTAGGGATGGTTTTCTAGGACATTTGTTTTATACTAAGGATCATAGTGTATAATTAAACTATCCTGTAACCCTTATATTCTATCATTAGATTGACAATTTTCTCTACTTACAAGTTATATATTATGCCAACCTTATCATGGCTTCGATGCTTATTGTGTGTGAGAAGAAAGTTACATAAAGAGGAGTTATAATGAGGTTTTCCTAGTTTATTATAACATTAATTACCATGAAAATATGACATGTATTAAAAATAATATTTGATTGTATAACTCTACTATATAATTGTGATAGAATAAAAGGAAATCTAAATATAGTTATTTTTAAGTTTTTCTATGTTATGAGGGAGAGAAACTTTACAAGTATTGGATTACTTAAATTGATTAAAAAAATTATCAATGACCATATAATTATTTTATTCATCTCCACTTTCTATAGTCCTTACAAAATCATATATAGAGGTTAATCTATGCTTTACAAAAAAATTATATGAAAATTCACAACTAGTTTACAATGTAATAAACCATAGAAAGGGATAATGCGTATTCAATGTTTATGATTTACATGATGATAATAATTTTTTTAAAGCATATAATGACACATATCTAAGCATTGAGATGAAAATGATGGTACGGTAATGTATAGTCGTAAAATGGAAGCACTTCCATCGTAGACTAGTTTAGCCATTCGACTAAGTGGTTTGGTGTCATGTCAAGCACCTTGAATGGGTCTCTAACTTAGATCTAGATTTTTCCCCTGTTCTACCACATTTCCCACTTTTCTCCAGCCTTTTTCTGGCACCCTAAACTTCAAATTGTGACTTTTGACCTCAGGGTCCAAATTGACCTCTTTGGGTCAAGGTCAACCTTGACCTTGACCTAGGTCATAATTGACCTTTTTCTGACCCAAGGTCTAGATTTCAAGTTTCTGAGGTTTCCAGATGTCGGGCTTCAAAAAGATTTAATTCCCGCTTCTGGGTTGGTTGTTTCGGTCTTCGGAGCAGCAATTATTAAATTATATTTAACATAGGTCCACTTCTAGGGATATAGGTCTAATGAGAATTTAATTCTCCTATGTAGGCCTCTCTAGAAGATTGTGCCCTAGATTTGTATATAAGGAAGCCTTCTCCTCTCATTTTCTCTAAGATTTGAAGAAGTGAAATCTAAAGGTGAAAGAAAACTCTATGCATGATCTATTGAGGCAAGCATCTACTCTCAAGGATTCAAGCATTCAAGAATTCAAGCATCAAATTCATCAAGGAGATCCATTGGTAGCCATTGAAGGATTCAAGCTCTATGGATCCCTCTTGTTGAAGATTTCTCCACCACATCCATGCAAGCCTCTTCCTAATCCAAGATCCATTCAAGATTGGTGTTGAAGATCTAAAAGGAATTTATTTGGGACATCCTACATCCTGTAAGGAAACTCAGGTGTGGAAACAACTTCCTACACTAATCTCTAAAGGAAATTATTGCGCAAATTCTTTTAAATCCTTACAATTTTAGATTTGTTAAATATAACAAAGATATTGCAACCATAGACCATGCATACATAAAATAGAGAATGACACAATGATTTACCCTGGGGAAAACCTTTCGGTAAAAAACCCCAACACTCCAAAACCTACACAATGTATTATCTTCAACACAATAGTTACAACACACTTGCAATGCAAGTTCTTTTAGGAGACAATCAACACACACAGACAAATCCAGTAGCACCAGATTATACCAATAATACACTCTTTTCATATCCTTTCCTGTAACCCTAAAAAATGCTTATATCATTGCACTTTCTTTTTTAGGGCAACTCCCAAAGATAGTTGTATTAGGGTTTTACCATTCTTTGAGAAAATAGGAACCCTAAAATTTTTCTTGGGGCGATGCCCCGAACCCCACAATTGGGATCAAGGATTGGAAGAGTGTACAGTACTCAACTTTATCAATTGCCACATGTCATTGCATGTCTTCACTTGTCATTGAAATCTCCTAGAAATAGCTCTTACATGTCATAGGAATCTGTCATAACCGTTTCAACCATGATCTCCTTACACACAATTCAAGATGTCGACACATCAACATGCCAACTAGACATGTACACTCACTCTTAATTACATTATTTGCAAGAAATACATTTTACAAAATAAATAATAAGAATAGGAATTATCCAAGGTTGAGACACCTTATTCCTAACAAATCCTACATTCTACATTCTACATTCTACATCCATTTGGTGCATATATACTTGTGGATCCACAGATTCAAATCCTCCACAAGGGTTTCTATACAAGCAAGGTGAAATCATTTATTTAGTTTGTTACTTATGCAATTTCAATTATACTTTAAGGTTAATTCCAAAAATGGGGTTTGACCAAGGAAAACCCCTACCCCCGAAAAAACAAACCATTTTTCTTCCAGGGACAGGTTCAAAACAATGAATTGGAGTGCAGATCCAGATACCCTTTTTGACAAACTATTGGGATCCGAAAATAAATTTTCTGTCACAGTTTTTAGGTCAGAATCAGAGGTCGATTCTGCCCTAGGTCAGAATCAGAAATTCTAGGTCAAAGTCAAAATTGAATTGAGGGTCAAAATTGGAACTGAGCCAGATCAGAAAAAATGTTTCTGGGTTTTGTAGATCTCGCAGTTTCAATATAGGTTCTCAGTAATCAATAGTTTATGAGATCGTCTAACAAGGTTTTCAATAGTTTCTTTTTTAGAGGTATGTATTTTATTCCATTTTCCTTTACAAACATTTCCAAATTTACACCGCTTATCAATTACAATTAAATGTAGGTGGATAATATGTGCATAGGGACACTTTTATGAGCAAATCTCCATTTTTCTAAACCCTATCCATATTTTCCCTATTACATTTTGGTGAACCTGTGATATACAAATCTTTCTTTTTGGTGTTAGATTTTCATTTTATGTTAGATCTTACATGCATTTAGAAGTAGATTTATTTTATGTTGTTATATGTCAAAAATAAAAATCACAAATTTATTTAAAAATACAAAAAACATTTACATTTTTCATGCTTGTAATGTTACTTTGTATTCAACATGTATGATTTTTGTTTTGAATACTTTGATAAGGATTTTATTGTGAAAGAGGATAGATCCCCTAATGAGGTACATGAAAGTGAGGATGAAATTTGTTTGAATACGATATCCATGGATTCTATTCCTATTTCATCCTCCTCTACAACCTCTTCAATTGACCTTTACCATAGGGTGTGTGCATGGTTACCTTCATGTTCCACTATTTACAACATTGATATACCTAGAAAGACTTCATTTAGTGTGTGTGATGTTTCTTTGTCCTCTATTGTATTACCTTGTAAGGATATATTAGAGAAAGAAGATGACTTTAATCTTTCTCTTTATGGAGATGAGTTGAGGATTGATGTTAATTCTTCTCCTAATATATGTCTTTTCTATGAGCCTATTTTAGAATATAATTTACCTTCTTTCCCCTTTAGGGATCAAGCTTTAGTAATTTATGGTGCTCCTACAAGGTGATTTATTAATAGGGATGATAATCCTCCTATTTGGGATGAACCTTTGGATTTGGATGTTGATTACTCTCTTCCTCATGAAGCCATTGTGGATGATCCTCCTATTTGGGATGAACCCTTGGATAAAGACACTAATTTATCCTCTCCTTGTGATGATTCCTTGATACAAGAGGGTGATTTATTAATGGATGACATATTCATACATGATGGTGACTCTTTTTCTAAAACACACTCCCTTATGCAAAAATTTTAGAGAAAGAATAAAACATTATAGATGATTTACCTCCATTTGGGATTCCTTCTAGTGACAAGGCATTAGCGGAGAACGATATGAATTACCTTAAAGCTCTCCCTCTTAGTATGGAGAATCAAGATCCTACCTCATCTCCTCCTAGGATGTATTATTTGCTTCCTTCTTGTGAACCTGTTTGTAGTGTCAAGACAACTAACATGGTTTATCCAAAACCCTTGTTGACTATTAAAGGTTATCCTCGCATTAATATCAAAGGTAAACCTATGGAGTCTTTAGAGTCTTTCAATGATCAAGATTTGGTACCTCACACCCATCATATAAGGAATAACTCTCAACATAATTTGGTGGTTCCTACTTCTTTACCACCTTCTCAACCCATTCTTTCTCCTCCACCCTGTATTCCTAGCCAGGAGTATGATTTGATAAACCAATTGCACAATACCCCTGCCAAAATTTCTTTATGGGAGCTTCTTCAAAATTCACCTACCTACCATGAAGCCTTGCAAAAAGCTCTAGCAACTCTTCCCACTCTACCTCATAATCAAGAGAACATCAATGCCTTCTTATAGTGCATGCATGCTACCCAGGTTCTCCTAATATTGTATTTACTCAAAAGGATTTACCTTCTAAAGAAGTCCATAATCAATACGATGCTTTTATGGTTCCTATTACTATCAATAAGAATATCATTCATAGGACCTTGATTGATAATGGATCTGGGCTTAATATTTGTAGCATGGACATGCTCAAAGCATTTAAAAATGATCTTTCAAATATTCAACCTGATAATGCTCCTATACGTGGCTTTGATAACATTGCTAAGAACACTTTGGACATCATTACCTTACCTATCAAAGTAGGTCCGGTCATCCTGAATACTCCTTTTCATGTTATTCTTGCACCTCTTAATTATAACCTCCTTTTGGGTAGACCTTGGTTGCATGAGATGCATGTCGTTCCTTCCACCCTTCACCGTAAAATAAAGTTTATTCACAACAACATGGTGTATACACTTCAGGCAGACGATGTGCCAAATCATTGTTTGAATATTCAAACCCACAATATTCCTATTCCTAATAGTAATCCCTCTTCCTCTAATGCTCTTCCTGGAGATGATTGGCGAACTTTCGATTTTAAGCCTACCTTTATTAGAGAGTATAAGGTTTCTAATCTTGATTTTATGAAGCAACAAAGAGAGTTTGAACAACAAGCTTTTGCTTCTACTTCTCATTCCCTTCGTAATAACTTTGTTGGTTCTTCTACCCACTATGAATATGTCAAACTTACTAATGATGACATATTAACTACTAAAGTTCCATTGACTCCTTCTAATATGGCTTCTCATTATGGTCCTAGTTATCATTTACTAGTTAAACAAGGATTCCATAGTCAAGGATGTGGTAAGCATAAACTGAGAATTCAAATGCCCTTATAGAATGGGGGGCATGAGAATTCTTATGGATTGGGATTTAATCCTCAACAACACATAAATGTTACCAACATCTCAAATAACACTTCAAAACATGATGAACCTGTGAAGGAATTTGACCAAGAAGTTCTTTTGCCTAAACTCCTTCGTGCTAAGATGATTACTAGACGTAAACGGAAAAAGCAACATAGTCCACACTTGAAGAATCTTCCTTTTAGTTTCTATCATAGATTTCACGATCACTCTACTAATGAATGCCAAGATTTACATTATAATATTAGGCAGCTCATTGATAGTAAATTTATCTATATATCATGTGGCAATGAGTTATATTTCAATCCTGTTTTCTCTAAATAATATTTATGTTCGTATTATGGAGCTCCACATTATGTAAACATTGTTAGCCTAATCCTTGGGGGCTCGTTGTCTTGCATAGTGTTGTGAGAGATATAATAGGTCCCCTTTCATCCTTGTTCCTATGCTTGGGGGGCAAGGATGCCATCTCCTTCTTTTCTGTCTTTCTGGGATCCACTTTTCCCTTGGTTAAGCAGTATCTATCTATTATGTGATATCCAATCATACATGAAAATTTTGGTTTACATTGAGGTTCTATGTCCTTGAACATAAACTATTTTGTTGTTTGACATTGGGTTTCCATGGTTGATAAATCTCTCACCTTGGAAATTGAATAGTGTGCTATCCCTCACACGGGTTACTTTTTCATTTCTTGCATGATATCTCTTTGCATTCGTCCCTTCCATGGCCTCATAGGAGCTGTGACCTTCTTGGCTTGGACTGGGTGTTGTCTATGGATATTGTCTTGATGTTGAAAAAGGCTTTATCCTTGTTCTTTTCTTTCCTTAACATGTCAAAGTAGTGTGCATTTTTCCATCTTAAGGAGGGGGCATATATACGGCCTCCCTCATTCTATATTATGCATTTTTGTACTAACCTTTTTTTTTACAGCATGCTAAATCCTCTGAAGGTAACACACTTAAGTTGCTAAATACTGAAGAGATACGCATTCAGTTACAATTCAATATGCTAAATCCTCAGAAGGTAACACACATAAGTTTCTAAATCCTGAAGAGATACACATTTATAAATGTATTCCATGGTGATATGAGGATATGGATCCATGGGTACTTCATAAAATCCGTCAAAAGACACACTACATGCACAAAGCCGCTAGAAGGCGCACAAATTTATGGGGTGACTATCAAGTGCTTGCTTGATGGGCCATCCTATCCTTTTTGTGGTTCATAGTGAGATACACACATCTTACTGGGCGAGCTAACCACTAGGTAAGTGCAAGAAGTTGGGTGCCAATTCGGCAAAAGTCTTGTGGAATTGAAACAATGCCGCTAGAAATGGGCACCTGTTTTGAAAAAATGGGCACCCATCTTAGGTTCAGACATCCGATACAAAATTCAAAAAATGGGTGCCCATTTTTTTTCAAAATGGGTGCTCATTTTTTTAATTTTTTTGTTTAAGAAACATATTTTTCTATGCCGCTTTATTATATTTAAGAAACGGGTACACATTTTTAAATGTGTGACCATTTTTAAAATTTTGAATTTACAAGGCCACCCTTTGCATTGGATTTCGGTTTAGGATAGGCTTGGTGGGACCAAGCCTATGCTTGGACCTCTGAAATAATGACTAAGGCATTTGAATACTGAATTTCTGTCTTGCCATAATTTTTTGAGGGTCTTATCAAATTTTTTGACGAAATAAAAACCCATTAGAGAACTTACTGTGTAGATTTCTAAAATATAAATTTTATACTGATATGATCAATTTTACTATTTTTACAATATTTATTAATGAAAAGTGGTACCTAAATTAAAAATATTAAGGTTCACTAAAACTTTAATAACTTTTTTGTTTTTACATTTTTTTAAAAATAATTTATATGACATCAATCTACATAGAATTTCCTTGATGATAAAAAAAAAGAATTTTGAAAAAATGTGAAATTTTCATCAAACTATGGTGGTCGTACAACAGATGTTTCAAAAATATATATTATAGTCAATTAAACATTAATTAAAAAAAAATATTCAATAAAAAAAGAAAGAAAAAATATTCTCATCAATCTTTGGTGTCTTAGGTATGATCATACTACTTTTCTTTGTGATCTCCTTTACCAAGAGTTTGCATCGAGTCCATACTCTTGCTAAAGTGGGGGCTAAATGTATAGTCAAAAAATGGAAGTAGTACTTCCATCGTAGACTAGTTTAGCCTTCTAAGTAAGTGGTTTGGGGTCATGTCAAGCACCTTGAATGGGTCTGTGACTTGGATCTAGCTTTTTCCCTTATTCTGCCCCATTTCCCACTTTTCTCCAGCCTATTTCTAGCACCCTAAACTGCAAATTGTGACTTTTGACCTCAGGGTCGAAATGAACTTTCTAGGTCAAGGTTGACCTCGACCGTGACCTAGGTCATAATTGACCTTTTTTTGACCCAAGGTCCAGATTTCAAGTTTCCAAGGTTTCTGGATGTCAGGCTTTGGAAAGATTTAATTCTTGCTTTCGAGTCGACTGTTTCGGTCTTTAGAGCAACAATTCTTAAATTATATTTAATATAGGTCCACTTCTAGGGATATATGTCTAATGGGAATTTAATTCTCCTATGTAGGCCTTTCTAGAAGATTGTGCCCTAGATTTGTATATAAGGAAGCCTTCTCCTCTCATTTTCTCTAAGATTTGAAGAAGTGAAATCTAAAGGTGAAAGAAAACTCTATGCATGATCTATTGAGGCAAGCATCTACTCCCAAGCATTCAAGCATTCAAGAATTCAAGCATCCAATTCATCATGGAGATCCATTGATAGCCATTGAAGGATTCAATCTCTATGGAGCCCTCTTATTGAAGATTTCTCCATCCTCATCCATGCAAGCCTCTTCCTATTCCACGATCCATTCAAGATTGGTGTTGAAGATCTACATGCAATTGATTTGAGACATCCTACATCCTACATTCTACATTCTACATCCATTTGGTGCATACATATTTGTGGATCCATGGATTCGAATACTCTACAAGGGTTTCTATACAAGGGTTTATTTACTTTGTTACTTATGCAATTTCAATTATACTTTAACGTTAATTCCAAAATAAGGGTTTGACCAAGTCAAACCCCTCCCCCAACAAATGAACCATTTTTCTTGCAGGGATAGGTTCAGAACAATGAATTAGAGTGCAGATATGGATACCCTTTGTGGAAAACTATCAGGATCCGTAAACAGATTTTCTATCAGAGATTTTAGGTCAGAATCTAAGGTCGATTCTGCCCTAGGTCAGAATCAAAAATTCTAGGTCAAAGTCAACATTGACTTGAGGGTCAAAATCAGAACTGAGCCAGATCAAAAAAATATTCCTGGGTTTTGTAGATCTCATAGTTTTGGTTCAAGGTTGCGGAATTCAACAGTTTCTGAGACCCCGTAACAGGGTTTTCCGCAGGTTCTTTTCTGGAGGTATGTATTTTATTCCATTTTCCTTTACAAACATTTCCAGATTTACACCCCTTATGAATTACAATTAAATGTAGGTGGATAATATGTGCATAGGGACACTTTTATGAGAAAATCTCCATTGTTCCAAACCCTACCCATATTTTCTTCTTTACAGGTAATATTTGTTTTCTAAGATTTGCCCCCTAATAGTAGTATTCTATGAACATCTAGAGTGGATTATGATTGTACCTTGGGATAATTAGGTCATCTCCACCCTTTGGCTCTAGGAATTTATTATACTCATTTAATAATATTCACAAGGATCAAATACATTAGTGATATAATGCTAGGAATGATGCAACTAGTTATGTGGAAGTAGGATGTATTGCTTCTTCTTGTACTAGTCACTTTACACGAGTGTGCTCCTATATAGCTATGCTAACTATGATGCTTAGCTCCTCGCAATACTTGTGCCAAGCCATAATTTGATAATTTTATGGTGTCAATGAAACCTTTAATCACTATGTTTCACTTGTTAAGGATTGTTAATTAGTTGTATCTAATTGGACATTGATATTTGTGTATTCTTATATGTGATTATGAAATCAGGTGGATGGTGTTAATTTGGGGTAATTAGAGATTCTAATAGGAATTTAGTGCATAATTTAGTTAATTACCTAGGTTGCATAGTTAATACATAGTTTAACATGTATACATATTTTCTCATATTCTATAGAAATAATTATATTTTGAGGCTTTAGAGATACATAAACATTGATCTCATTGAAATTCTAGTCTATGCTATTTATCTCTTTGTCCTTCTATAACAATAAATTTTAGAAAGATGACTTTTCCTATAAAATTATCAAGTATTTTATCTTTGTGCTTAAGTTTTTAAATATTAATTTTCACCACTTTAGATGTATAAATAATACCATAAAAATACTTCTTCATGATAGTGAATATTTTCTAATATTGTATAGTAGCTCATAGATAAGAGGTTCAATAACATCACCAAAAATAGACCAAGCAACATCAAACATTTAAGAACATTACCCTCACATAGTGTATCCTCCGAAAAAAAGGATGAAATATAACCATAATCAATTAGGAAAAATCTTACCAACACGTGTTAATGATTTTTGTACTTTTAATAATAAAAGTGATTATAACATTAAAAATTGTGTTAGATTCATACTCTTTAGTGGTATAATTTTATTCAAAGTCAAGAATAAGATACTCTACTAATAAGATTGATATAAAAATATTCCTCCTCAAGGTCAACCTCAACAATATTCTCAACAAGTTGACAATTGCACATCCAATGAAACACATAATATCATCAACAACTAACTTGTATTTGGTAGATAAAGTGCATTTATGATCAAATTCTGGCAACACTACTTGCAACACTTCACATTTTTTATTGGTTATAAATGGAACCTTTCTATAGTATCTTCAAGTTTTTTAAAAATACTTCTTAATATAATATGTAATAAAATAAAAGGCAAATTCATCAGCAACTAACATGTATTTGGTAGATGAAGTGCATTTATGATCAACTATTTTTCTATTTGTCAGATTCAAATTATGGCCACCCTCTACTTGCAATACGTCATACTTTTTAAGCTTAAAATGGATCCTTTCTACATTATCTTGAAGTTTTTTTAACTACTTCCTAATATAATGTCTTTTAAGTGGTATTTACCACTTTATTCTCATTTAAAGAATACAAGAAAAGATGAATCATTAATTAAGTTAGAAAGCAATCTTAGAACAAATAAATTAAAGTACTTCAATACATAAAGCACGTCAACATTTGCATATCTTTTTATTCAATCATCCATTATAACCAAGAACAACATTAGATGAAGTGGTAGATTTCTACTCCACCCTAGCACTTACAATTACAAATAAAAATGATCCAAGCTTTCTTAGCACATGGATAATCAATATTTTCACATATTTTTATTCAATCCCTTCAAATTGTTAGCTTCAAAACTCAAAAAAATATAATTATTAAATGCATTTACTCCCTTCAAATTTTTTAGCTTCAAAACTCAAAACATATAATCATAAAATGAAGAAAATGTCTACTCCTAAAAATATATTAAACTACAACAAAGGAATATTGGTTCCTCAATGACCTTTCATTGGCCTCTCTTTGCACACACAGTGATCTACACACCAACTCGAGAGACTCTCAACTCTCCATTACTACTCATTATCTCTACGTTTTTGGCCACAACAAACTTATCTTCTTCTCTGGCCAAACCCCAGCTGAATTAATCATCAAACCCATTTTATCAATCCTCCCACAACGACTTTCTCCAAATCCTCGGGTGGTTTTCTTTGACGCCATACCCAATTCTCTTCTCGAAGCTTTATGTCAGCCAATTACATTTTTGTAAACATTTCTCTGAATAAGACGATATTTATTTGAGTAATTTATATCACATTTGGCATATATATCTATCATGCAGATTTAATTCTAACAAATTTAATTCTAACATTTTATATCATATTTTATTATTACCTTTAAGACGTTTGGACACTAATGTCGTAGAACAATATGTACGATGGTAAACTCAAAAAACCCGAGAAAGGCCAACTGAAACACACTAAGAAACTTAAAATGAAACCAGCAATATTTTTGGATTGTGCGCATTGGCAACTCGCCCAGATGCTAGATTTCTAATCCACCCTAGCACTTACAATTTCAAGTAAAAATATCCAAACTTTTTAATATATATAGATAATTAAAAAAATAATGTACAATTTATTGACATTATACAATCCCTATGAAAGATAGAACAAGAAGTTTTTATAGTAAGAATGATCATCTATAATAAGCTTATTCTTACCTTCTACATAGACACTAGATAAATATAAAATATATTGGTCTTGATAAATCTCAACAATCATGATAAAATAATTGTAAAAGAAGAAAACAATAATGAAAACATATTGGTCTTGATAAATCTCAACAATAATGATTAAATAATTGTAAAATAAGAAAACAATAATGTAAAGATATAATTCTTGAATCAAACTTCAATTAATTTTTTGGTAATAGGCTCTAAAATAAAATATGATGATATGTGAATATATTGTTAAGATTTTAATTAAATAAAATTTCATTAACTTCTAGATCTTTTATCAAGACATTAGAGTGAATATATTGAAATAAAAGAAGGGTGAAAATTTATTCAAACACAAAGAATTACAGAAAAAGAAAACAAATAAAAAATTAAAGATTATAAATGACTCTCCAATACAAAATAAAAGATAAATACTCTTCGTTAGCACAATGAAACCATTACACTTCTATCTCTTGTCATTGTAAAACAACTCCAGACACTAATAAAAAGTTGCAATATTTAATTAAATAAAATTTCGTTCCCAAAACAGTTCCTTAATATTTCAAAGATTTAAAACCAGATTACAAGAATAAAATCTAATCCATTCCCAACCGGCTGTATCCTCAAAACATTTTAGAAATCATCTTAGATTTCAATAGTTGTCGCACTGTATACACCCAAGATTTCTGACTCTACAGGCGTTTGGATATCAATCCACCTCTCAGAAATCGGCGCGTCTGGTTCAAACATATAAAATCTCTTATCATCTCCACTATTTCTGAAGGGAGGAAGATGTCCATACCAGAAAATTCTATCCCACCTCATTCTAACACAAAGCTCCTTGTAAAAATCAGCGTCATAATCCTCCGTTGTCGACGCATCTTTCCCGACGACAAGATTATGAATTCCGGTCCATATCCCTGTGTTGGGATCAAATATTTCTGGGTAATCAGAGAGATAATCAAAGAGATAAGCCATTCTTGCAACAGAGACACCTGAAGGTAAGGCACTTTGTGTTGGTGTCTCAGGAAGAGCTTCCCACCTGTCTTCATCTATCAAGTAAACTTGCCTAGGAGTAAAATACACAATTCCCTCAGCAGATGCACAGAATCCAAATTGCCAATTATGTAGGTGTTTTGGAATTTCGTTGCCTACACGCCAACGAGTAGAGGAAAAATCATAGACCAATACATTATTAATAACCATACTCATCACCACAAGTTTTCTGTTCCACCAAATCAAACGAGCAGATAGTGAAGGTTCGAAACAGGTGGGCATAGGGGGAAGCCCGTGCCAAGAGCCCCGAACAGGGTCGTACATCGTTATACCATTGTTGTGAATTAAACATATGAACTTTTCAGATGTCCCAAAGGCAATTCTAGCCTGATAGAAGATGCCACTTTCCACAATGTCCTTCCATTCTTTGCATACCTGTTTAAGACTGTTGTGAAATGTGTAGGGCGTTCTGATTAGAATCTGTTCAATTATATGTTGGGGAAGTTTATTAATAAAATCCATTGATATAAGAAACAGAGAAATCAACTTCCCTGCACTAGTAACAGAAAATCCGCAGACGCCTGCAAACAGAAATGTGTACTCTCTAGATCAGCATGGAAACAGAGTTCATTGACACAAAAATATTTAACTGGTAGAGAGACAGAAGTTGAAGGGGCATGGTCCTTTGCGCTTCAGTAGCCAGTTGCAACTATTCTTTAGTATCGGTTATGCCATTCACTGTTTATTGTGTAATTGCTTTTATACTAGCTTATATATACTTATATATATATAATACGCCGAGAGTAATTCTTCTCGAGTGTGCCTATTTTTCGTGTGGATTAGGGATGATTGAAATAGGCGCCTCGAGAAGGATTACTCTCGGCGTATTATATATATATAAGTATATATAAGCTAGTAGCAGTCGCGGTGCAACATGGAAGACATTTTATGATTAATGCTTATAGTAAGAGTTAGGGTTAGGGTTAGGGTTAGGGTGATTTTTACAGTTAGGGTTAGAATTAGGGTGATTTTTATGGTTAGGGTTAGGGTTAGGGTTAGAGTTAGGATTAGGGTTAGTGTTAGGGTTAGGGTTAGGTTTAGAGTTAGGGTTAGGGTGATTTTATAGTTAGGATGTACGGTTATGGGTTAGGATTAGGGTTAGGTTTAGAGTTAGGGTTAGGGTTAGAGTTAGGGTTACTGTTAGGGTTAGAGATAAGGTTACGATTAGGGTTAGGGTTAGGATGA
>MU228465.1:123741-144317 GCA_018584345.1 Thuja plicata | reverse complement strand
TTAATCAAAAGTGGTACCTAAACTTAAAATAGTAAGGTTCACTAAAACTTTAATAACTTTTTTGATTTTAGGTTTTTAAAAAAATGAATTATATGTGACCAATCTACATAGAATTCTATTCAAAATATATAAAAAAATTCCCCAAAAAGTAAAATTTTCATCAAATTATGGTGGTCGTACACGAGAGGTTTTGAAAATATACTTTATAGTCAATTAAAAATTAATTAAAAAAAAATATTTAATTTAAAAAAAATAAAAATATTCTGATTAATCTTTGATGTGTTAGGTACTTCCCCCAAAAGGATTTAGAAAAATTTATTTATTTACTTCAAAATAGGGTGGTCGTACACATGCGGGGTATGGTCCTGAAACAGGCATTTTGAAAAACAAGTTTTTAAACATGCCTACTAAATATATTTTCTACCATGTGGGTATTTAAATAAATTATATATTTGAAAAATAGACTCTGAGCACTACATTTTCTATTAGTAGATTTTTTTGATATTCAATCTCTAAGTGCCTCAAATTTTGACATCAATTGACAGACAATTTGAAAAATAGGGAAAACACTTCCACTTTTTGCCCAAAAAGTGGACTCAACTTCTTGCTGGCACCCATAAGTGTCTCAACTTGCAGGAAGTAGAGTTTTGATAAAACTCTAAAATATCCTCTAAGATGTGTTAGAGTCCAAATTGGACTCAATGATATCCATCTGCCTCATTAATGAGGTTATTCAAGAAAACTTAGATAAAGAGTAAACTGGTGAAACAATATTACTCCAAACACCCCCCCTTAAGTGCAACGTAGGGAGTAAAACAATGTAGTAGAGAGCTATATGGGCCCCGACATAAAATTCATGTTAGATACCCATGTACATATACAAATAAATCTCTTTTAATTAGAGAAAAAAGAGAAAAATGAGTGGGAGAAACAACAAAAAAAGTGCTAAAAAGAAAAGAAAAAGAACAAAGGAGGACTCCTTAAGACTTCCCAAGGACTACTTCCTTGACTATTAATATTGGTCGCAATTGAAGATAGCAAAGAGATGCCAAAGGTTTAGTGAATATATTTGCAACCTGCTACTCCATAGGAAAATACTCCAAAGACAAAATACCATCTTGAATGACCTGCTGAATGAAGTGCATGTGGATTTCAATGTGTTTGGTTTGTTGATGTTCCACAAGTTTGCGAGAAATATGTATGGCACTTTGATTGTCACACCAAAGAGTAGTGGGATAATTTACAGGAAAGCCAAATTCATTCATCAACTGTCAAAGCCAAAGAATCTCTTGACTAGCCAAGATAAATCCTGGATACTCAACTTCAGTTGATGATAATGCAATGGAAGTTTTATTTTTGCAAGACCAAGCAAATGGAACAATACCAAGGCAAAAAATAAAGCCTTGGGTAGACTTTAAATCATCAACATCATCAACCCAATCTAAGTCAGTGTGATGTAGGAGCATCCTAGGTGTAAGAGCAATCTTGCATCACCCAAAAATATTTTTTAGTTTCTTTTCAATAAGGGCTATTTTGTACAGAGTTGCTATTTTTAGAAATTTATTATTTTTAGTAAGTTTTTTGTTTGAGCTTAGAATTTTCTATTTTCTTCCCCAGAGGTTCACTTTGATTGTATCACCCTACCAGTAAAGTTTCATTTCCAGATCAAGTCTATTTTTGTAGATGTTGAATATTTTCAGTATTGGCAATAGGGTACATAAACTTCAAACTTAGTTTTGAAGGCTTTAGAGGCTCCGAATAGGGTCAAAACCTTGGATGGATGAAGCTAGTACATGTAAGATGTTGTAGAGAACTTCGTGGCATTTTCAGAATGGGGTTATGGTGGCCCATCGGGTCAATGGATGATGAGTTATGGTCTCCGAAAGTTGCGCTACCTGAACTTGAAAAAGTTAAAGGTCCTTCAAAATTTACTTTTAGGTTTGGGAGTTATTTGGGCCTATTTTAATATAATAAAAATGAATAATAATATCTTAGGGATGGTCGGCCTCAAAATTTAGGGTTTGAAATTTCTAGAATCTTCTTGGGCGTTAAAATTGCATATTTATTGAAGGCCCATAGGGTTGTCTAGGGAAGTTTGGGGTTATGCATCTGGTGGCTCTGGCTTGCAGAATATTGTAATAAAATTCCCATTTAGGTATGCATGTTATATTTTTGAATGTGCATGTTATATGTTAGAAAATTGTAATTTCATTTCATTGTGGATAATAGAAATCCCATTTCCTGTCTTTACAAATCCTTGTTATTCTTGATTTTGTTGTGTGTTTATGTTAATAAGGGGTACACCCTTCATCAGAGTGAAGCCCACAATCTTAGTAGCACATGATGTGTAGTGAATACCAAACTATATAGTGCCCAAAATGTACTACAGAATGTGCTTAGCTACCTGCAAATGGCTCTCATGGGGATCTTGAGATAACTAAGAGACAAGACTAACTACAAAGGAAATATCAAGATGACTACGTGTCATGTATAAAATAATGCCAACTAACTGCCTATATAAGGTAGCATCAACTGATAGAGTAGTATAGTTGGTAGACAACACAACACCTAACTAAAAGGGAGTATGGGTTGGTTTGCAATCAACCATTCTAAATATTTGAAGCAAATCAAGAGAATACTTTTGTTGGAAGATTGAAATACCTATAGAATATTGATAATTTGAAGAAAAAAGAAATAATGCAACAAACCAAGGTTAGTCATAACAAATCTCTTCATAAAGGATCTTTGATTTTTCTCAATCATGGCATAAGAAATCCCTGTGAGTATCAATTCATCCACATAAAGAACAAAATTGAGAAACCCCCATGCCATTGAATATAAAATATAGGATCAAAATGACATAGAGTGAATCCAGAAGCAAGAAAAAAACTATCCATTTTCTCATACCAAGCTCTAGGATCCTTCTTTAGATCGTATAGTAAATGTTGAAGCTTGCAAACAAGTGAATAATTATGAACAAAACTTGGTGGTTTCTCCATATAGATCTTTTCTTGAAGGTCACCATGTAGGAAAGCACTGTTCACATCCATCTAATACACTGACCAACCCTTTGATGAAGGAAAAGAAAGTACAAGATGAATGGAATCCATCTTGGAAACTAGACCAAAGCTCTCATAATATTTAATACCTTCAACTTGAGAGAACCCCTTAGCCACTAGACGAGACTTATACTTATCAATAAAACCATCATTTGAAAGTTTGGTACAATACACCCATTTGCATCGAACCAACTTTCTTCCCTTAGGAAGAGGGACTAAATCTCAAGTATGAGTCTTCATCAAATAAGAATGCTCCTCATCCATAGTACTCTCCCATTCAGGTATACCTGAAGTATCCAAAAACTTTTGAGGATCTTGGTAGAGACTGCATGTCTCAAAACACTGATACCTAAAGTTTGGGAGCAAGTGTAACGAGTGGCTATGAGATTACCTGCAAGAATACCAACATCCTCAAAAATTATTCAAGCCCATAGGGGTCTAATAGTTTCAGGTGGAGGAGGAGAAGATGGAGTAATATATAACTAGAACAATACCATCTTCAAAAAAAAGGAGCATTAGGAACATCAACATCATCATCATCATCTAAAGGAAAAACATCTTCTGAAGAAGAATGTGGAAGAAGAGAGGGAGATGCATGTGATGAAGAATTCTAGAGTAAAGGACTCATCAAATTGAACATCAGAATAAAAATTAACCTCTTGATTGACATGATCAAACAATCGATAACCCTTCACATCCTCACAATAGCCAATAAAAATGAAGTGTTGAATTAACTTCTCCATTGCTTGATGCTGATTATCAAGAATGAATATCCATGCATCATTGCCAAATAATTTAAAAAAGTATACCATATGCTTGACATGAGACCAATCTTCATTGAGAGTCATATTTATTACTTCCTTATGAGGCATACAATTCTAAATGTAGTTGGCACAATTGACAACCTCTACGCAAAATGTTGGAGCCATACATTGAGACTGAGGAATGCAATTGGCCATTTCCTATAAGGTTTTATTCTTCCTCTCAGCCACACCATTATGATGAGGGGTGTATGACACTCAATGATGATGAAGAATACCTTGAGTACAACAACATTTTTTGAATGCATGATTGACATACCCCCCATTATCTATACAGATCTTCTAGAGGGAATATCCTAAATTCTTCTCCACAAATGTAAGAAAGGTCATGAAATATTGAATGAAATCATTCTTGTACTTTAAAATATACACCTATGTGCGCTTGGAGAATTCATCAATGAAGGCTTGGACCCTAAAAATGAAGGAGTTGGAAAGGACATGAGGTCACTATGCACAACTCAAGGGGTTTCAAATCTCATGTGGCCATACCCTTACGAAAGGGATCTCAATGATGCTTTCCAAGAACATAACCCAGAAAAACTCCATCTGAATAAGAGATATGAGGTAGACCACTTACCAATTTTTGTGTGCTCATTTGTTGAAGATATCTATAATTCAGGTGCCCAAACTATTCATGCAAAATCTTTCTTGTATAATCTGCATGAGCATTCATTCAATATTAAATCAAATAGACCGCATTCATTCAATATGAATTCAAATTTATTTTGTACATGTGTCAAGATGACAAATTTCTTGACCCATCTTCTTCAAACAACGTCATCCCTTGCATGTCTGATCTTGTGCATATACTGGGTGGCATTTAATTTAATTTAATTTAATTTAATTTGTTTTTTATCTTGAGCCTCTTCATAGTTGGTTCTATAGTTATCTATGGACTATCGTCGGCCTTCTGTGTCAAGCATTTGGTTGATGATGTGTGCAAATCTCATTATTGTTGTTTGGCATTTTCATCACAACATTCTTTGGTTTGATAGAAGGCAACCTAGGCATAATGACACACCATACTCTTAGAGGCTAGCGACATTAGAAGAAGCTAGGAAGAGGCACAACATTGCAGTACCCATTCTCATTCTACAGGAAAAGGACAAGCCTTCTTGGCTAAGGCTTCATCATCTCCAAGTTCCCGTTGGATTCTTTATTCTAGTGATTCACAGCGCATGAATCATTCTGTTGATTTTATTGATTCTCTTTCTGAATTTTGTAATTCACATATTATTGTTGGGAAATCATGGAAGATTCCATCTTTTAGGGATAGGATCGGTTCATATGCACAATAATAACATTGATGATGTTCTTTTTGTTCCTAATATTTTACAAAATCTTCTTTTCCATTTATCAAATTTACAATCATGGTGATGGAAAACTTGTTGAGTTTTCTCGTACTCATGTGACTATCAAAAAGATGTAGGATCCTGAAAAGGTCATTGCTATATGCACAATTGATCATGCAGCCCAATTATATATGTTTGATGGATTTGATTCTTCATCAAGATCATCCCTTATTTCTCTGATACCATACTAGGATAAACTATCCTATACCCAGAACCTAGTCCCCAAACATCTACCAGAAGAAAAGTATACAACACTAGATTGTATTGAACCGAGGTTAGTATAAACATACAATGAGCTTTTCTTATATAGGCAAGAGCATATAGAAAGAAAGGACAAGGTTGAATTTTTTTTTCAACTTGGAGGAAGTAGAGTTCTGATAGAACTCTACAATATCCTCTAGGATATGATAGAGTCCAAATTGGACTCAATGATATCCATCTACCTGATTAATGAGGTTACCTAAGTAAACTCAGATAAAGAGTAAACTGATGAATTAGTATTAATCCAATAGATATTAATAAATATTAATTAATAATTCCAAAATGTTTAAAATATTTGTTCAATGGATTTGTATAGAAAGAAACATATTATTACAATTTAATATATTCTTTCATAAAATCTTATTAAGCTCTATGAATGGACTTTTCAATAACCTCAACATAGTTTGATTTACATATTATAAAAGGCGGGGGGGTGGTGGGGGGTTGCTCTAATTCATTCAAATTTCATTGAGCATATGGTATGATTTCACATGTGCAAACACTTAAGAATATTTTTTTATTAGCACCATATTAACCTTCTACATAGAGCTAATTAGTTCGCCCAGTCCAATGTTTTTGCATTTCAATGAGGATGTTCCAAAATAAATTTTATAACTTACCACAATGTCTACATAGAATATTTTTCCTTTTTTAATTGTGTATAACTTAAATACATTTTAAAAAATAGTTATCACTATGTCAAAATTTTATCTTTTCTTTTATTAAATCCATTCTACCAAAATGAGCCCAAAACTAATGGGAAATCACATAGATATTAAAATTTTCACCTTTGAAACATAATTAATTATAAATGATTTAGGGTTATATTAGAAAACATATCATGTTATATATTTTAAGAAACATGTCCTAAATATCAATCTACCATTCTCTTTTTCTTAACCATTAACGATTTTTTCTATAATTTGTTAGCTTGATGACAACAAATGATATTTTCTCATTGTATTTTGGTTCACTCACTACAAGTTCATTTCCTACAAAATGTGGCATCCTTTTAGAAAATGATCATTTCCCACCTTGAAGTTCTATTTTTCTACAAATGGATGCCTACTTTTTCTCCAACATCTCTTTTCTAAGTTAAGGTGGCTAGTCTTCTAGTGGTAAAATCACTTCTTCTCCTGCTCATCCCTCTCATAGGGTTAAACCCTTGCACTTTTCTTCTTCTACCCCTACTATTATTTTTTGGTAGGAGGAACTAGTGAAAGAAAAATAATTCTCTCAGGGCGATCTTATTTGTAAGCTCAATGGTTTATGGTCTTTGCTTCCTAATTTGAGGAAAATGAGTTTTGGAGTCTTAGAGGCCCATTATTGAGGATATGATTGAAATTTATTCTTCTACTAGGGGATTTATCATGGATAATTTTCAAACTAAGGATGAGACACCTCAGTTGCTAAAAGGTGGTCTTTGGTTGTGTTGTACACACTCGCTTTCTCCTAGGCCTTAACTCTCTTTATTAAACCCTCTTAATGAGCCTATTAGTTTTTCTCTACATGTCTTAGAATTTCTAATCTTCCTCTAAATTTTTGGGCTAAGTATTTCTTTGAATATAAAGGAAATGTCATTGGAAGGTTTATTATTAACAACACTTCTTCTCTTGTATATTATTATCTTACTTTAATTTCTCAAAAGATCTGCCTAGAAAAGTCATCTTAATGGTTGACCCAGATAGACCATGGTTTCAAAGTATTGATTATGAGGCTCTTTGTTTTCACTTTAGGATATTTTTTGATGCAGGAGCATCTTGCATCCTTAGCAATCCTGCTCAACCAATAATATCTTTACTTTTGTTCTTTATCTTGTTCGGAGACTTCTTGGTGAAGTGCTCAGTAACCCTGTTGCTCAGGTATCCTTTATGTCTTGATTTACCAATGGTTATCGGTGTTCTTTGGCTGCTTGGTGTTTCTTTCACTAAGTTGTTTTCTGAAGCTTGGTTAAATGTTCTTACTGAATTGGTCCCTGTTTCTCAGTGAACATATTCCCAAGTTTCTTATCCTGATCTGGCCGACTTCTGCATTAAATTTTCATGGCATAATTAATGTGGGGTCTCTCATTGGGATCTTTGTGGACCAAAATATAGGTCTCACTTAGGGATTTGAGTGCTGACCTCTTTGGTGGACTCTTGTATATATTTGGTTCTCTGTTCTTAGTTTAGGAAGTTGGTTCAAGGGTAATAATTTGGTATCAGATTATAATAGAAGACTAAGTGTGGTGATATTTGGAAGCCAGGTATGTGACCTTGCATGTATGAAGATCATTCTGTAATCCACTTGAATGTATATGGCCAAAACCAGGAATGCCTTACAGCCCGAAATGTATTTTAATGAAAGTATCAGATGTTTCCTTCTCTCATTCCTATGTTGTTTCTTTTGTATTGTATATCTACAAGCTAGTTTGGTATTTGGGAACGCCTTTGACCTCACTGCCTACCCACCTTGTGTCAGGTGGTATCAGAGTGAAGGTTAGATCGAAGTTCCTTCTTGTAAAACCTAACACTAGTTGGTTGATATTGTTGTGAGGTAGAAGATTACAATCTGACCTACAATTATAGAGGGATTCAATATGGTTTTTGGGAGAGGAAATATAGATCCAGGTCTAGTTGATATGCTAAGACAGATGGATACAAGATTGGAAGTTGTTGAAATAGCCCAGTGCAGAGGAAGACATCGTGAAGATGTTAGTGATGATGAATTGGAGGAAGTGCAAGGCAAAGCTGTACCTACACCTATGATGGATCAGGAAGAAAAGAGATTCATGTGAGCTTTGACAAGTTTGAAATCCACACCTCAGTTTAATCCTCCAGAGTATAGTGGAAAATTGGATTATGATGAATTTATAGATTCGATAACTAGAGATGGAAAAGTACTTTGAGTATGAAAATGTATCAAAGGAGAAGAAGGTGAATATTGCAAGCACAAAGTTGAAAGCTCATTGATCCTTGTGGTGGGAGCATCTGCAATTGGATCGGAAGAAGAAAGGTAAAGACAAAATAAAGTTATGGGATAAGATGATAAACAAATTGAAAGGAAAGTTTCTACCTTGTGATTACTAGATTAACCTCATTCGGAGAATGAAAAGTTTGAAGTAGAAAGATAGCTCGATAAAAGACTATACCGAATAATTTTATAGATTAGACATCAGATCTGGACATATTAAAGATGAAGAGGAAAGAATAGCAAGATATATGAATGGATTGAGAAGTTCTATACAAGATGAGATCAGCTTGGTAAATATGGAAGTCATTGAAGAGGCATATCAGTATTCCCTAAAAGATGAGCAGAAATTGAAGAAAAGATATGAACAAAGACAAAGAGGGAGATGTGCTAGATTCCCTAGAGGAAGAGGTAGATCTCATGGTGAAAACAATAGATCTGAACAAGACAAGCCAATTCCAGACACATCTCAAGACAAAGGAAAGACTTAATGTAAAGGTGGAAGTTCATACCGAGGAAGACTAAATTACTCTTGAGGTGGTCACAGTAGCAGAGGGTTCCAAGGAACTTGTTACAATTGTGTTGAACAAGGACATCGATCTTTTGAATGTACACATGCAAGAAAGAAAGTCGATAGCAACATAAATTCTTTGGTGCAAGAGGAGTCACTGAATGCACCTGAAAAGGAAGGAAATCTCATGATCAGAAGGATACTATGGAGTGAGAAAGATAAGAAAGATCCTGTCAGGAAAAGTTTGTTCAAAACCATATGTAGAGTTGCAGACAAAGATTGGGAGTTCATTGTTGATAGTGGTAGCTCAGAGAATCTAGCATCTGAAGAAATAATCACAATGTTTTAGTTTGAAAGGATGAAGCATATGAAGCCCTATCAGATCTCATGGATCAAGGATGAACATATATTAATGGTGAGTGAACAATGTTTTGTGAATCTGAAAATTGAAAAGTATTATGATAAGGTGTTGTGTGATATTATGCCAATAGACTATTGTCATTATTTTTTGGGCAGTCCTTGGAAATATGATAGACATGCTATACATGGTGGAAGAGTGAATAGATATACTATTTGGGTTGATGGTAAGAAACAAATTTTGTTACCTTTGGCTGAAGAATCTGTTGGTGAGATTTGTACATCTATAAAAGTTTTCTTGATGGAAGGTAGACAGTTTGTTAAGGATTTGATAATATATGATATTTGTTATACTTTTATTACTAACAAACCGAGTAAGAATACAGAAGATAAAATTCCTGTAGAAGTTGAGAAGTTACTTACTGAGTAAAAGGAGATCATTATGGACAATGTACCTGATGGTTTGCCACCAATGAAAAATATCAGTCATTGTATTGATCTGGTTCCTGGAGCTAGTTTACCAAACAAGGCATCACATATGTTCACACTGACTGAGAATGAAGAGCTTAACCAACAAGTTCATGAATTGTTGAACAAGGGTGTGATCAGAGAGAGAGTTTGAGTCCATGTGCAGTAACAACTGTATTGAAACCTAAGAAAAATGGAGAATGGTGAATGTGCACTGATTCAAGGGCAATCAATAAGATTATAGAGTATAGGTGTCCTAAACTGAGGATGGATGATATAATTGATTTTTTGAGTAGAGAAAAATATTTTAGCAGAAATGATTTGAAGAGTGGATATCATCATATTAGAATCAGAGAAGGTGATGAGTGGAAGACTTCTTTCAAGATGAAAGAAGATTTGTATGAGTGGCTGGTTATGTCTTTTGGTTTAACTAATGCACTGAGTACAATTATGAGGTTAATGAATGAAGTTTTGAAGAAATTCTTGAATAAATGTGTGATTGTATACTTGGATGATATTCTGATATTCAGTAAGACTAGGGAAGAGCATTTGACACATATAAGGAAATTATTGCAGAGATTGAAAGATGAAATGATGCTGATAAATTGGAAGGAGTGTTCCTTCATGAAAGAAGAACTTGTGTATTTGGGTTTTGTGATTTCAGCTGATGGCCTGAAGATGGATCCTAAGAAGGTTGAAGCTATACTTAGGTGGCCTACACCTGATAATGTTAGTGAGTTAATATCATACCATGGATTGGCAAGTTTTAATAGGAATTTTATAAGAAATTTCAGTTCTATTTGTAGTGCTACAACTGAGACAATGAGAGGAGACAAAAGAGAATTCAAATGGACACATGGAGCTGATAAATTTTTTGAGACTTTGAAACTGAAGGTTGTTTAATTTCCTGTGTTAGCCTTACCTAATTTCAATAATGTATTTGAAGTTGATTGTGATGCAAGTGGAAGTGCAATTGGAGCTATATTGACTCAAGAAGGTAAACATGTTTCTTTCTTTAGTGAAAAGTTGAATGATGCTAAGAGGAAATATTCTATCTATGATTGAGAATTCAATGCTATTGTTCAAGCTATGAAGAAATGGAGACATTACTTGATGCCAAGTGAATTTGTGTTGTATACTGATCATAAGGATTTACAACATTTGGGTTGTTAGGAATAACAATCCACAAGACAACTGAGAGGGGGGGTGAATCAGTTGTAGTATAGATTATTAAAATTTAAACTTTATAAATCAAAACTACAGTGCAAATGATAACACAGTAAATTCCAACACCAAAACACAATATTTGTTGTCGAGGAAATCCTGTTAAAGGTAAAACCCCAGTGGGAATTAACACCCACAAAATGATGTACTGAGAGTATAGTATCCCTGTTAAAAGATGTATCCCTGTTAGGAGCTTATTACAACATTACAGTACACAATTCCTGTTAGGAGACATACCCTTTTAGGAGTCAAAATAAATAGCAGGCTCACTGCCCAAGCACACTACCCAAAGAAGGTTAAAACCACCCTCAAGGATTTACAATCCGAACAAGTGTATAAAAAAAATACAAAATCCAATGAACTATCTAATAGCAACTGTCTTTGCTTGGTCATTTCAGATGAAGTATTGTTCTCATAACTCTTCTCTACATCTAGTAGTCAAACAAGCCTTGCAGCTTCCATAATTATATTCTCTTTTCGAATCTCAACCACACCTTTCCAAAAGGAAAGATCACTCATATATAACTTCTTACAATAAATCATTAGGTCGGCCAATTAAGATTTCCTAATACACAAATAATTAATTAGGTCAGCCAATTAGACTTTCCCAATATACAAATAATTTCTTAACCCCTTGGTAAGATACACACGGTACTTATAACAAGTAAAAATTAAATATAATCCATCAGTTACACTCCAAGATCCACAATCCATGCTCACAATCTTTCATAATACACGCTACACATTTGAATTCGGCCACCAAATAGGTCTTCTCTAGAATACATGCCATAGGTGACATCACCAGTAACCAAACAAAAATTGAACTCAACCCATTACTCCAACATATGTCGGCTGTCCACTAGTAAGCTCTCATTATCTAAAATATCTTTGCCAGAAAGATATGCCTGAAACTCAGAAACCTGCTCTGTCCATCATCATAGTTACAGTCTAGAAAACCAGTTTCGCCAAAACACCTGTAATATCTACAATCTACATTATGATTCCAAGAAACCTTAGGAGTAAGGTCAACACATACTTCTGCATATATCCAACTTTGATCAATCTAAATCATTTGTACAATGTCCATACACTTCTTCCAGTCAAGTAACCAGTCTGTCTTCTCCACAGAAATATGTGTTGACATTAGTGACAAAAATATGAATATCAATAGCATGATTAGTGCCCAAAACTAATATCATCCAACAATCACCCCCTTTGGCATTGATGGCAACATATGGAAAAATCCATATCCATCAACCCAAAAGTACTTTGTCTCGATACAATCTTCTCAATATCCTCAACACAAATCTCCCAAAATAATAGGGATTTTCACATAGATTCCTTCCCCCTTTGGCAACAATGGAAAAGGGTTCCATAACTCATCTGTAGTCTTCTATAAGGTTTAGCTTTTTCAAATCTTCATGTTCAATCAACCAGGTGCATGATCACCAGAATGTGCTTCATGGTATTCTCATGTGATCACTCCCCTTGAGGAGTAGATCCACACATCAAGTCCAGAAAGTAATATAGCTCTAAAAACCACTGGACTGATGCATGTCTACAATAATTAATTACCATTGGGAGGGGTCATCACCCCAAGCTTGCTTATGAGATATTCAAAAGCATCTTTTGGAAAAGGTTTAGTAAATATATCTTCTATTTGTTCCTTTGTGCTAATGTATTCCAATTTAATTTCCTTCTCTTCTACCTTCTCCCTCAAGAAATGATACTTAATGGAAATATTCTTTGTCTTTGAATGCATCATAGGATTCTTCGACATGTTTACTGTGGTGGTGTTATCACAGTGGATAACCACTGGTTCTTCAAAAACTATCCCAATGTCCTTCAACATTTGTTTGATCCAAACAACTTGTGTACAATTTATTGCAGCAGCAACATACTCTGACTCAATAGTAGATTGAGTAATATAGTTTTGCTTCTTACTCAACCAAGAAACTAGCCTTTCCCCAAGGAAAAATGCACCACCACTTGTACTTTTTCTATCATCTACATTTCCTGCCCAATCAACATCAGTATAAGCCTGTAAAGTAAAATCTTCTGATTTTTCATACTACAATACATATTTTATTGTTCCTTTCAAATATCTGAAAATTCTTTTTACAGCAGCAAAGTGTGTCTCTTTAGGATCTGCCTGATATCTAGCCACAATTCCAATTGCATTGGTAATATCTTGTCTAGTGTGAGTTAGGTATTGTAGACCTCCAATCATCGATCTGTACTTGGTCTATGCAACACTTTGAGTCTCATCATTATTTGTCAATTTGTGTTCAGTCACCATAGGTGTCCCAACAGGTTTACAATCTTCCATTCTAAACTTCTTCAGCATTTCCTTAAGATACTTGGTCTAAGATATAAAAATGCCTTTCTTGCTCTGATTAATTTGCAAACCAAGAAAAAATTTCATCTCCCCAATCATTGACATTTCAAACTGATTCTCCATTTCTTTAGCAAATTTATTAGGGTAAAAGCACAATAATCTGTCACCCTTTTACAAAGGAAAAGGTTAACAACACCAAAACTATAAAACTTCAAGGGCATAAAAGTCACATTTCTGTTGAGAATTTGAAGATGATGTAAACTGATGAAATGTGTGAAATAGGATGAATTATATGTCTATAATTTCTTTTAAAAAAATTAAAGAAAAATTAATTATTTTTTTTGAATTTTTAGGTCTATGTTTCATTTTCTTAAAAATATTGTAAATCAGGGAGTTCACTTCCCGCCAAATCATTATAAGTAAAACATTGTTTTTTCCTCCAATTTCAGAATATGTTTTAGACGACATGTATAGCTTAGTGCAAAGAAAAAGAAAGAAGTGTTTTCGATGTATAGTTTTCCCATTATAAGTATTCAAAGTCGAACTTACTTGAAATCAACAGTTTTTTTCTCCCGCCATTTCTCCTCTATCAAAACTATACCAAAAACCAAATAATTTATATATTATTGAAGAGGACTCTCTTCTCTAGTGTTATCTATGATTTTAAAAAATTTCTGAATTGATTTAGAATTTTTTATATTATCCGAAGCAACGAATTCTGAAAGCTTTAATAACCTACATTTAGTTTTTAACAAATTTGTTCAATGTTTTGGAGTGGAAACAATATAAAATTTATATGTCAATAATCGTAGTTCTGAGATCTAGAAAAGGGTACTTTTAGTTTTTTGACATTGTCTAGTTTGAGTAGAGGAAAAAAAGCAGAAGTGCAAACTTCAATATTTTTTGTGTTTTTGGTGGTTTGGCTGCCCACATGGCATGCCACCTAGGTGGACTCGACCAGGTCCTATTGGCTCTCGCATTGGCTCGTGCACAAGCCTACTTGGCCATGTAGGCACCATTTGGTGTCACATTGACTCGACCGAGTTAGACTGGGCCGAGTCTAACTGGGCCGAGTTAATCAAGTTAGCTTAAAAGGTGACAGATTATTGTGCTTTTACCCCTTACTCATTTTATCATTGCCTCTAAAAATGATATCATCAACATAAAATTCTATAATTAAGATTCCATCTTCAATAGTTCTTAAATACAAATTACTATCTTTTTTGAAACCAAGACAAAGTAGATGTTTGTCCAGTCTTGCATACCATGCCCTTGGTGCTTGTTTCAGTCCATACAGTGCCTTCTTCAGTCTACAAACAATATTTTCATCGTCTGTCAAAGGAAAACCATTAGGTTTCTCGATGTACACTTCTTCTTCTAGATCACCATTCAAGAATGTTTACTTCACATCCATCTGATATACTTTAAAGTCTTTATGTGCAGCATAAGAAAGAAATAATATCACAGCTTCCAATCTAGCAACAAGAGAAAAAATTTCTTCATAGTCTATGCCTTCTTGTTGTGAGTAGCCTTTACATACCAGTCTTGCCTTGTTTCTTACCACTGTTCCTTCCTCATCCATTTTGTTTCAAAAAATATATTTAGTACCAATCACATTTTTATTCTTAGGTCTTGGAACCAATTCCCAAGTATTTTTTTTCTTTATCTGATCAAGTTCTTCTTCCATAGCTTTAGTCCAAGATTCATCTCTACATGATTCATTAGTAGTCTTTGGTTTAACTTGAGAAATCAAGAAAATTTCATCTCTAGCTTTAGATCTAGTCATCATCCCTTTGTTTGCATCACTAATAATTTGATATTTAGGATGGTTCCTTTTGACATGCCTTGGTGTTTTCAATGTCTTAGTAGCTTCAGTATGTACTTCTTAAATCTCATTCTCGATCATCAAGGGTTCTTCAGGCTCAATAGCAACCCCTTTTGTTTTTTTTATCTAACCACAATCATATATCCTTTCCTAAATCTGAAAATTTTCAACTATCCTCATATTGGCGCTTTCAAACAGTTTTCTCAATCTCAAATTGAAACATTTATATGCTTTACTCTTAGTAGAATAACCAAGAAAGATTCCTTCATCACTTCTAGCATCAAACTTGCCTCTCTCATCATCTCTCATGATATAACATTTACTACCAAATATTCTAAAATATTTTATAGTAGGTGTATGATCAAACCATAATTCATAGGGTGTTTTACTTTAACCTTCTCTGATCGGAACTCTATTCAAGGTGTACACAACAGTGCCAACTTCTTCTCTCCATTGAACATGTGACACATTTCCTTCTAGCAACATAGTTTTAGCAGCAGATAATATAGTTCTATTTCTTCGCTCTGCTATCCCATTCTGTTGTAGATTTCTACGAGATGATGTCTATCTGTATATTCCATGCTCTTCAAAGTATGAATCAAATAAGTCTGATGTGAATTCTCCACCTCTGTCTGATCTCAAACATTTTATCTTCAAACTAGATTCATTCTCAACTTTTGCATTAAATAACTCAAACTTGTCGAATGCTTCAAATTTCTCTCTTAGGTATGTAACCCACATCATTCTAGAAAAGTCATCAACAAAAAGTATAAATTACCTTTCACCATAGTATGATCTTGTTCTTATAGGACCACACAGATCTATATGCACCAGATCCAACTTCCCTTTTGCTGAATATGCTTTGCTCTTGAAAGTGCTTCTAGTCTACTTCCCCATAACACACTCTCTACACATAGTGTTAGATGGATTTATAATTTTAGGTAGATCTCTTACTGCATTAGTTGTACTTTCCTTCACAATGTTATCAAAGTTAACATGAAAAAATCTTCTGTACCATAACAAGTTGTCATCAACCTTCACATTAAACAAGAAGCTTCAAATGTAATCAATTCAAATACATTACATCTAGATTTAGTACCAGATGCTATCAAGTCTCCTATTTTACTCTTGATAGAACATTTCCCATTAATGAAATTCAATTGATAACCCTTTTCTAACACTCAACAAATTATGCTTAAGTCCATCAACAAGTAATACATTTTCTGTGTTAGTGGGTAAAAGTATAATAGTGTGTTGTAGTAGAGGACATTCTAGGAGGGTCCGGCCGGAAGGGATCCGATCAGAATGGGTCCGACCGGACCTGCGTGGCACCCTTTAGGAGCCAGGTGGCCCCTATGTGGCGTGGGGGGTCCGGCCGAACCCCAAAAAGTATATATAAGAAAAAAAAGTGGCCCGTGCGGGTCATTGTCATTTAGTGGCTATAGGCTTGTGAGGAGAGCTACATGGGTATTCTAGCCAGAGGGGGTAAGTACCTTTTTTATTTTTTAATTTTAATGTTTTTAAATGCTTTTTTTAGTTGCTTTTTTTATTTAGTATTAAATAATTGTTTTTTAATTAAAAATCTTTGTTTCATAGTTATTTTTTGTTTAATTAATAGAAAATAGTTGTAATTTAAAAGAAATATTTTAATGTAATAGTTATTTTTGTTTATTTAGTATTATTATTTTTAATCGTAGAAATAAAATAATATGATTTTATATAAAATGAGTTATGTAATTAATATAATCTTTTTTTTTTTAGTTAATTAAATGTGTTAGTTATTTAATTAATTTAATTTTGTTACATATGTTTTAATTTAATTTTGTTAGATATAGTTTAATAGGAGTTAGGGTGTAGTTAGATCTCGGATATAATGCTAACCCCAACCATAATATTAATTTTACATCTAACTCTAATCCTCATTTATCTCTATCCCTAATTTAAACCCTAACCCTATACATAATCCAAATTATACCTCTTAACCTAGACTTAACACAAATCCTAATCCTAACTCTAACCCTCAATCCTAACCCTAACTCTAATAACCATAATTCTAACCATGATGTACAAACCCTTACTCTAACCATAATCCTAACACTAACCTTGATTCTAACCATAACAAAACCTTTAAGCCTAATAAAAAATTAATCCTAAATATAGTACTAACCATGAAACAAATCCTTACTCTAACAACAATCCAAATCCTAAATCCTAAGCTGGATCCCTTATTTAAAACTCTAACCCTAGCCATTATCCTAACCATGGAATAAACCTAAAAAAAATTCCTAATTGTAACCCTAAACCCTAACTCTCATCATAATGCTATCTCAAACCATAATTACAAGCATGATATAAAATATTGAACCTGAACATAATCCTAATCATGAACATTAAAATCTGAACCTAAAGCTAAACCCCAATCCTGATCCTAAACAAAAACCCATCATCCTAATAAAAAATAAACCCTAACCATAATCAAAACTATAATTCTAAGTATAATACTAATTATTATTAAAAACTAACCATAATGTCTAACCTTAATAACCATAATACCAACTGTGATGTAAATCCTCACCCTAATTATAATCCTAGTCAAAATCCGAACCCCAACCATAATATAAAATCTTACCTTAACAATAAACCTAACACTAAACCTTAATCCTAATCTTAATCCACACATTAAACCCTAACCTTAACTATATTCCTTACCGAAAGAATAAATCTAACCAAGTAACTAAAACTATAATACTAACACTAACCCTAAATTATAACCCTAACCAAGACTATAGCCCTAAGCATAATACTAATCATGATATAAACCCTTACATGAATTATAATCTTATTTGTAACATGTATGTTTCTTAAATTTATAGTTCATCTATGCACGTAACATGTATGTTTCTTAAATTTCTAACATCTTTATTAAATTTGTATGTACATGTATATATAGATTTCATTTTTAAACTAGATGATCTTAAATCTGTAATGTATGTATGTTTAAATTTGTAGTTTACATGTATGCATGTTTAAATTTGTAACATAGATGCACGTAACATGTATGTTTCTTAAATTTGTATGTACATGTATGCTTCTTAAATTTGTAACACATGTATGTTCCTTAAATTCAAGTATGTACATGTGCAGAGATCTATATATATTTTCTTGTTTATCTATTACACATGGCATTGGGTAGAGGTTCAGCTGATTCAGGAGATCCTAGTGTTCAGGGGGGGGACCTCATAGTGGTAGTGGTACTAGTACTCACTCCTCTCATAGATTAGGCGATACAGTACATGCTAGATAGAAGCTATTTGCATACACTATTGAGAGATTGACACAAGCACTAGATGTTCTGGATCAGACATTAGCTTCACCCACTAGCATTCCCAATAGGGAAAGGGTGAACACTATTAGAGATGAGTTGGTGTGTATGATTGACACAGTTCAATCATACAACTCGTTTGATACTATGACCATTGATAGAGTCTATGCTTCTTTGTCTCGCAGTGTTACTGGCACTGTGAAGTACAGTGAGATCGATACAGCTGTTTCCACTCCTATGGTGAAGGAGATGTTTCCTTATTATCAAGCCTTGAAGAAGGTGAGAGGGTACATGCCTATGAGATGTGAGGATGAATTGGTAGGACCATTTCTATATCCTCGATGGTTGGCTTCTCACCATATGTGGCCCCAGAAGGATGTGTTGCCATTATATTTCTACAAACAATTGTTTGCAGAATTTTACTTGCACCTTGATGTTGATTATACAAATTTCCCTGCTTATGTTGGGCAAGGGAAAGGGAGGTTATCTGACAGGTTCAGAGCGCCTGATGCCCCTGTGCCCGCTAATAAGCGGGCAAGGGTGGGTCCAAACCTTTTGGTCATACCAAAAGGTTTGGAAGTGGCAGGAGCGAGTGTTGCAGATGACAGGGTGAGGATGGATGTTTTTTCTAGTATAGCGACTATTGCCACACAGGTTCACGAGATTTCAGGCTCTGATCATGTGGGGAGATATATGTTATGATCTCGTTCCAGCATTCCTTCACCTGCACAGAATGCATCTTCTAGTGCACCTGATTTATATGATATAGTCAACATACCATCTCCCTTGGAGGTTGCAGTTGTATCAGATATAGACCGATTGCGATGCATGAGTGCATTATTATCTAGTGATCTTCTTTCTTCTTATCAGACCATACAGATGCTCAGTGGAATTTCACTCAGGGAGGTTCCATCATTTGTGAGGTCCTATATCATTTCTCAACAGACTGCACCACCGACAGCTCCTCCGCAGTAGACTACACCACCGACAGCTCCTCCGCAGCAGACTGCACCGTTGGTAGGTCCTCAGGTGACTACACCACCATAGAGAGCTCCTCCACAGATGACACCACATACAACTCATCATCAGACCATGTAGGCCACTTCATCACGTCAAGGTCATCAACTTTTTACTACATTGCTTACAGACGACCAGATTGATCCCGCGGCTATATCATTAGAGTCGTCAGGAATAAGCTCTTTTGGGAGAGTATTAGAGGCCACTTTGGTATATTTGTATAATTAAATTTAACTTATATTTATTTAAAAAACTTACACATATATTTGAAATTTGATTAATGTATGTTTTATATACATGTACTCCAGAGGTTATGTGTGATGCTGCACCATATGGAGATTTAGAGACTCCACACGATCCTATTCATCATGATACACAGGTACATTGATATGTTTGTTCACAAAATTAATTTTTCTATGATAATACGTATTTAAAATTTATTAAATACATGTATGTATGTGTGACATATTTTGTTTATTGTGCACAGACATCAGGAGGAGGTGCGCCAACATCAAGAGGAGTTGCACCGACATCAGGAGGAGGTGCACCAACGTCAGGTCACGGATCAAGACATGGCCCTAGTTGAGCGACCATGTTATTTTAGATATTTCATTTGACATTTCATATATACATGCTATAACATTTTATAGATATTTCATTTTAGACATTTCATAGATATTTCATTTTATACATTACATGGTATATGGTTGTGTATTATTTCTTATTTTATACATTACATGGTATATGGTTGTGTATTATTTCTTATTTTATACATTACATGGTATATGGTTGTGTGTTATTTCATATTTTATACATCACATTACATATTTCAGACATTACATGTTACATATTTTATACATGTTACATGTTATATGTTCGTGTGTTATTTCATCTTTTAGACGTAGTTTTATACATGTGTTATGTATACATTATGTTAAGGTGATGTAATTAAGTAACTAACATAATTAAGTAATATATAACTATCATAATTAACTAAAGCTTAATTACCAAAAGCATTAATCAAAGAATGCATTTAATTAACTAACTAATTAATCAAAGCATAATTCGGGTA
>MU228465.1:76187-123334 GCA_018584345.1 Thuja plicata | reverse complement strand
TATATATATATATGAGTTCAAACATGAAAATTCAAACTATAGAGTTCAAATATATGAAACTACAAGAGCTACAAAAAGAAGTTTATTATGAAGTTTATAGAGTTCTAAATCTCGTCATACATATAGTTTGGGGGTAAAAGCACAATAATCAGTCACCCTTTTACAAAGGAAAAGGTTAACAACATCAATACTGTAAAACTTCAAGGGCATAAAAGTCACATTTCTATTGAGAATTTGAAGATGATGTAAACTAAAGAAATGTGTGAAATAGGATAAATTATATGCCTATAATTTTTATTTTTTTAAATGAGCCAAAATTAATATGTTTTTTGAAATTTTTAGTTTTATTTTTTATTTCCTAAAAAATACTGCAAATCAAGGAGTTTACTTCCCGCCAAATCATTATAAGTAAAATATTGTTTTTTCCTCCAATTTCAGAATATGTTTTAGATGACATGTATAAATAGTGCAGAAAAATGAAAGAAGAGTTTTCGATCTATAGTTTTCCCGTTATAAGTTTTCAAAGTTGAACTTACCTAAAATCAACAGTTTTTGTCTCCCGCCACGTTTCCCCTATCAAAGCTATACAAAAAAACAAATAAATTACATATTATTGAAGAGGACTCTCTTGTCTAGTGTTTTCTATTATTTTAATTTTTTTTGGAATTGATTTATCATTTTTTAATATTTTCCGAATCAACGACTGCTTGACTATTAAAATACCTACTTTCAATATTTTTTAATTAAAATAGATATATCTAATTAAAATACTATAAAACCTATATTAGGATATTCTTGACTCTGATCTCTACAAAAGGGTATTTTTGTATTTTTAAAAAAATATCATTAAAAAGACTAGGAGTTATTGAAACATCACTTTTTCTGATATAATTTTATTTCTATGGTAATTGGACTCAAAGTGGTATAAAACATACATTTAATAGACATTTCCAATCGGAAAAGTTAAAGAACTTATCTAACTTAGCTAGAATGAATCTAGCTAGACTATATGTTTGACCAAAATTAATTTTTAGATAGAAATACTAAAATTTAGCTGTGTTGATAAGTTAGCCTAAAAGGTGACAGATTATTGTGCTTTTACCCTGCTATGTCCATCATCACAATTATAGTCCAGAAAACTAGTTTCACCAAAACAACTTTAATATCCACAATTTGCATTATGAAGCCAAGCGACCTTAGGAGTAAGGTCAACACACATCCTTTTGCGTATATCCAACTTCAATTGATCTGAATTGTTCGTACAGTGTCCGTACACTTCTTCCGGTGAAGTAACAGTCTGTCTTCTCCACAGAAATATATGTTGACATCAGTGACAAAATATGAATATCAACAACATGATTAGTGCCCAAAAATGATATCATCCAACATGGGTAGTCAGAATAAGTTGAATCATAGACATATGAAATGGGTAGAGTTTATGCATAATTTCACATTTGTGATTAAACATAAGAGTGGATTTTGTAACAAAATTGCTGATTCATTGAGTAGAAGAAGATATTTGTTGGCCAAAATGAGAATTGAAGTTCTTTGTTTTGATGATATGAAATATTTATATGAAAGTGATCCTGATTTTTCTAAGTAGTGGAGAGTGTGCAGAGCACCTATTCCAAATTAATCAAGTAAGTATGAATATTATTTCATTCTGGAAGATATGTTGTTGAAAGTAGTTGTGCATACCGAGAGGATCGATGAGAACTAATTTGATAAAGGAAAAACATAGTAGTGGCTTGGCTGGACATTTTGGTATTGATAAGACATTGAGTTTTCTTAAGGAAAGGTTATTTTGGCCTCAGTTGTATAAGGATGTCCAAAAATTTGTGAAAAGCTGTGGAGTTTGTCAAGTTGCAAAAGGAGTGAGTCAAGATACTCGTTTGTATACACCGATTACTATTCCTGAGAAACTTGGAGTGATATCAGCATGGATTTTGTTTTTGGCTTACCGAGGAGAACAAGAGGTAATGATTCCATATTTCTTATTGTGGATAGATTTTGTAAGGTGACACATTTCATACCATGTAAGAAAACATCAGATGTAGTACATATAACATATCTTTTCTTTAAGGAGAATGTCAGATTGCATGGATTACCAAGGATTATCATCTCTAATCGAAACAGTAAATTTGTTAGCTATTTTTAGAAAACACTCTAGAATAAGTTGGACACTGGGTTGAAATATCATTCTACATTTCATCCACAGACTGATGGACAAAAAGAGGTTGTAAACCGAAGTTTGGGTAACTTGTTGAGATGTCTAGTTGGAGACACACCAAGTAATTGAAATTTGATGTTGGCACAAGAAGAGTTTGCATACAACAGTTTAGTAAATACAAGTATTGGAACGACACCATTTGAGATTGTTCATGGTACACAACCGAGACGTATATCAAACTTGAGAGATGTTATTGGAGAAGAGAAAATAAGTATTGAAGTAGAGGAATTTGCTGAGTTTATGAAGACATTGCATGAAGATGTAAAACAAAAGCTAGAGAAAAGAAATCTGAAGTACAAAGATAGTGTAGATAGATCAAGAAGAAATAAAACTTTCAAAGTTGGTTATGTAGTAATGGTTCATTTGAAGAAAGGGAGATTTCCTATTGGGACATATGGACAATTGAAGATGAAGAAATTTGGTCCTTGCAGAATACTGAGAAGATTTGGCAGTGGAAATGCTTATGAAGTTGAATTACCTGATGACATGGATATATCACTTGTATTCAATATTTTAGACTTGTATGAATATCATGAACCTGATGGATAAGTGGCAGTACCGAGTGATTATCCTAAGAAATAGATATAGGAAGTTGAACAGATTCTAACATAGAGAGTTAGCAGAAGTACAAGAGGAAAGAAATAGATAGAGGGTCTGGTAAAATAGAAGAACCGACTGATTTAGGACTCATCTTGGATTTCTCAATCTAAGTTAGATTCATTTCAGGTTGGACCTGATACATGATTTGGGGAATCATTTCTTTTAACCCCAGGTGTCTGATGTAGGAGCATCTTGGGTCCTTGGAAATCCTTCTCAACCAAAATTATATTTACATTTGGTCTTTAGATTGTTTGGAGAGTGCTCGATGAAGTGCTCAGTAACCCTGTTTCTCGAGTATCCTTTCTGTCTTGCTTTATTGACGGGTCTCGCTGTTCTTTGGATGCTCGATGTTTCATTCACCAAGTTGGTTTTTTATGCTCGGTCATTCTTTGACTATATGTGTTCCCATGAAGATCACACATTAGTCAAAAAGGGTCAAATGTATGCACCCTTAAATGGTCGCCTAGACTATGGGCCCCCATTCTTCAATTTATCAAATGACCAGAAACAATTTATCAAATTCCTGAATCAATGCTTTGCAACATTTTCAATTCAAATCAATTTCCTTGATCAAATTGTAATTAATTCAATTGTTCCAATATTTCCTAAGGTTTTATCATTTCATCAATTATCCTATTTAATTAAAAGAAAACAATTCCTTTTTATTAAATAAAATAGTCTTATTTAATTAAAATATCTTTTTAATTAAATAATCTTATCTTATTTAATTAAAATCTCTCTTAATTAAATAATATTATCTCATTTAATTAAAATAACCCTTTTAATTAAATAAAATGATCTTATCTAATTAAAAGAAAATCCCTCTTTTAATTAAATAAAACCCCCACTTAAATCCCTCTTTGTTGAAAAAGGAAATAAATTAAATAAAAATAAATAAAGTTCCTTTTTCTCCACATCTTCCTAAGTGGTGGGCTTTTTGCCTCTTAATCATAGCCTTTGATTTTGCCTTTTGAAGATATGAGCACATGGATCAACCAAGATTTAATCTGCGCCATTGCTTATTTCTTTTTGCCTCTTAATCTCAACCGTCCATTGCTCTTTATAAGGAAACCTTTCCTTCTCAATTGGGTAATCATCAATATAGAATTTTTAGGTATTGTTATGCTGCAGGTTTGGAAAGCAATTTTTGGAGGAGAATTTGAGTACTTGAGCTTGGATATTGCAACTTCTCTCTTCTTGTCTTCTTCTTTCATGCCCCATGGCAATCCATTTAGATTAATTTTGCACTTGCATGTTAGATTAGATTCATGTTTCCTTTCATAGATTAATCTTACATTTTTATTTCCTTTCATAGAATAATTATGCATTGCTATCATATAGAATAGCTTTCATTTTCATTTGCATGCATACTTGATTATCATGGAGACTAGCATTCTTTCTTTTCCTCTTTGAATCTCTCACTTTATGGTGTACTTGCATGGACACAAACTAGGTCAATCTGAGGGACTCCATTACAAACCCTTGCACTCCATGAATAGAGAGCTATGAGTCACCATTCAAGACCTCATTCTTGAGAAATATTGGATATAATGATTCATAGAAGTGTGACACATTTCTGTCAAACAAGAATATTCTGAGTGTGTAGGTGGAAGGAAATCTACACCAGGCCGTAGTTGTTGTGGATTCTTGTTATAGTGTTTTGTGGTTGCAGATTGGTTGAGAATGAGAATTCTTTTGACGTCACTTCTACACTGGTTCCTTTGTTGAAACCTTGGAGTGTCCATTTCCACCAAGTGTGTTCCAGAGTAGAAAGGTGTATTAGAGGTGTCAAGGATTCTTGAAGAATATGAAGACGACATGACATAGATAAATATGCTGATGTGTATGCCTAGAGAAGAAAGGGCACATGGAGTTGTGATGACAGAGAAAGCGGAAGCAGCAAAGGCATTGATCCGATGATGAAGAAAAAGAGGCAAAGATGTTGCAAAGTCTCACCAAAGCATTTCCATGGGACATGGAAAATTTTAAAGCTTGGGAATATGGTGCAGGGGCACCTCCACCTTTGAATTTTTATATTATCTAAGTCATTTCTTAAGACATGGGTTATTGGTTAATTTGCATGATGGTGTATTCAACAAAGAGATTATGGGGCATTTGTAACCAAAATTCCAAAAGGAATATGAATGGCCATAGGGTAGATGAATAGTATTGTAACTGTCCAAAATTGTCTTTAAATGGAAAAAAATTGTAACTCAGAGAGAAGGCTGAGATAGAGAGTAAGTTACATTTGGAAAAGAAGAGAGTTGTGGAGAGAATCGGGCTCTCTAGCCTCCAGGTAGAGAGCCATCGACATTATGTTCTCATTGATTTTAATATAATATATTTGATTGGATTTGATCAATGGTTTTTTTTTCAGATTTCCTTGAGTCATTTCCTTTACTTCTTATGCAGATCGGTTCCAAGGATTTTGTTACTTATCTATTATATGTTTCTCATTTTTTATTATTGTATGAAGAACATAATTCTTTCTATGTTTCAGGTTTATATGAAAGGATGTGACAATGAAACTGAATCGGGTTTCTCTTTATTATTGGTAGCTGACATTAAAGAGTTCATTTTGTTAATGAATCGGGTTATGAAGTATTATCAATTTCTATATCGATGAAGTGTTATCGATTTCTTGTTTTTGGTTTTCTATTATGAAGAATCCCAATAGTGAAAATGAATCGGGTTCTTGATAGTCTATATTAAATAGTTTTGGCCCAGTTTGTACCTCTATATTCATGGCAGTCCCGATTTGAAATGTGGATGATCGAGTTGGCATATAGTTTGATTATTTTGGTCTGTAACAGGTTCCCAAGTATTGTTACTCAACTTGTGGTGGAGTTGAACCATTATATCGAGAGTTATGAGAATTGTTAAACCGCGTGGAGCTAATAGCCTATGTTTAGATAGTCACTTTTGGAAGAGACCCGCGAGAGAGGGAGATCAAGTTGCAAAATTCTTTGTATTCAGAGCAGCCGAAAGATATTATGGGTCTCTCCTTCAACCACTACCAAAGATCATTGTATTTTTAGAACCGTGGGTGACTCACCCTTCCAGTGGAGAAAAGATGGGGAGTGTATATTATCATCCAAAGATATTAGAAGTCACTTTGGAAGGAGGCCTGAGAGAGAGATATTTTGCAGAGTTATTTGTATCCAGGATAACCCGAAGGTTATGGAGTGTTACTCCTAAAACAATAGTCAAAGACCATCATGTTTTGAGCTTGGTATTTGCAGATTGAGAAAAGGTGGTGGATAACTATTTCATGCAAGTTCAAATTAGAACCAGACCCGCCAGGTATGAAATTTTTGGTGAATGTAAGGTAAATTATTGGTACAATGATTCAGTGATTAAGTATGGAATATAAGATATAGTTGGTGTTGTTATATTCTGGTGGATACTATTGGTTTTGGGATATCAAAGGATTGTGAGCCTCGAATAAGTGTTTATAGAGAAATAAAGGATAATATGCAGATTTGTAGAATACCATCGATGTCCTCTGCATCACCCTTCATCAAGGACTTATTTTGTGTCTCTATAACATCCAAGTTTCCTTGCCTCACCAAGATGGCCCTAACCTTTTTTGCACTATGGAATTAAATAATCCTGATATTACCAATATTTTCCCTATGACAAAAATCTCTCCTTGTCTTGGGTCCGCTAAAGTTAACCCCAAGTAAGGAAAGCTATTTGCAAGGAACTTAATATATATTAGTCCAAGGAAAGCATCATGATTGAGTTGGAGGACTCCTCTTCCTCATGGTTGTATAAGTCAGATTGGACTCTAAATAAATTTTTTGCGAATTCCCCCTCCTAATCTCTTAACTCTTCTTCCCCTATTTTAGCTCCTCATGGTTACTTGGATGATCTTTCCACCCCAAAAATATTACCCCTCCCACAACAGTGAAAAATACTATAGAGGATCATTATGATCTTGATACTATTAAAAGAAAGGTGGATGAACTATGCATTTTTAACATAGCCTTGAAGAAGATAAATAGATTAAAAGAAATTGTTGACATGGAGAAGAGGGCGGTTGACTAGGCCCATGGTAAGGGGGATGGCCCATGGTAAGGGGGATGAGAGTATGTTGAGTGTGGCAGATGATATTTCCCAAAAGCTCAATAATTGGGATATAATGGAGGAACAAATTAAAGATCTTAAGGCCAATATTTTGATTATGGAGGAGAAGAATGAATTGGTTAGTGCTTTGAGGAACATGAATTCCAAAAACTCTTAGCCTAACTATAAAATTTAGGACACGGTCACTTACAACAAGAAAAAGATGGAAAAAGGCCACTCTTTCCCTCAACACTTTAAGGTGGAGTTAGAAGAAAAGAAGGCAAAGCATAAGAAAAGGGAGGGAATCATCCATGTGATACTCAAAGTAAATAATGGGCTTCTACAGATGTTGCTACATGTCATCCCCCCAAGCAAGATTCCCTTCTAGACAAGCTAAAGGAGTTCAATGAGGAAAAGAAAGGGGTTCCTATGCCCCCTATGTAATGTTTGGTCGGTTGGTCATGTGTGTTGGTTTTTTGTATCCATGTTATGTTTTTGGAAGTGTTTCTACTTTACCTTTGTTAGTTGGTTGAATTCACTTCTTGTGAATTCCTTTTGTTCATCCTTTTAAGTCTTGATTTTACTTTGATGTTGGGTTTAAACCCTATCTCGCTTGAATTAATCAAAACATAAATTGTAATAGAGTAAATAACATCACATAATGAATAATAATAGATCAAGAAAAATGATAAAGTTTTTTATTAAGTAAAACAGGTTTTACAAGGTTCCTAAAACCTGAAACAGAGTTAAAAATAAAGCCATATGCCCAATCTTAAATGAAACATAACAAAAATACAGTATAGACCAACAAAGGCCAGAGAAAAAAACAAACTGATCTTCTAAAAAAGAAAATAAAACAAGGACAACAAAAAAGACCAGGGACCCTCAAGATAAGTCCACCATCAGGGTGGCCGCCTTGGCCTCAAGTAGCTCCATGTTATTAGTTGAATCCTTGATCTTCTGGAGATCGATCGCCATGTCCTTGTCCTTTATCTTCTTGGTTCTGGCTCTAGTTCTCTTGTCGGGACCCTGTTCAATGTTTTGTTCGATCGTCGCATCCATATTGGCAGCATCTGTCCCATATAATTTTTCCTCCAGCTTCTCAATGATAGTATTGGTGTGCTCTTTGGAAGCTTTAAGGATATTATAGCTTTGTTTCACTATGTTTTTTATGGTAGCTTCTACCCTAGTCATATTATCCTCCATTTTTTGGACTCTGATGCTCAGATACATCTGTTCCTTTGTATTGCTATCCTTTTTATCCTTGCCAATGCCTTTAACCCTTTTTTGAGATCCTCCACTTCGTGGAATAGCCATTTAATTGTCCTATAGCTATCTAACATGCTATTATGGGTGTTATTGAGAAAGTCCATCTCAAAATCCCTAGTGTTATCACTAAGCACCACCATTGACAGGTCGATAAGCTCATCCAGTTTATAATTTTGCTGGTAATCCCCATTTTGGCAGTTTTGACATTGAAGTCATGCCACCCTATTGAAGCAAAATGATAAATTTGATAACACAAATTTATTTAAAAAATATTTATATGATTTAATTGAACTAACCTCTACGCATAATATCTTCATTCAACAAAGTACCTAGTGGATAAATAATTGTAAATCTTTTTTAAATATACCATTTCTTATTGTAGATGTTGAAAAACCTCATCATACAACACAATTTCATAGAAAGAAAACACTTGTAACATATTTTATTTTTTCTATAGGAAAATATATTTCATTCAGAGAAATACATTAACATTAAAAAATCCACATACTATCTTGATTAAAAATATACTTAAGTTATTTCAATTTTTTTCATTTTGTAATAGAAAAGTTAAAAAAAGATGGACCGTTCGTATAAAATTATCAACTATTTTATCTAATTTTTGTTACTAGAATTTTTAAATTTGTATTTTAACTATTGTAGGTATATAAAAAAGATCATATTAAAATTCCTCTCAAAGATAGTGATTAATTTTTTATTACTTGGTAATTTACATAAAAGAAATAGAGATACACTATAACATCTTCAAATACAGAAGATTATCATTAATCATAAATACACCCCATTATTATAAAGCATCTCCATAAATATAATTACGAGGGATATATAACAAAAATTAATTAGAAAACAACTTTACAAACTAAAATGTTAATTTAGGAGCATCTAGGTCTCCAAGTGATCCTTCTTTGTACAAGGATGTTTTATTTTATTACTCTAATTTTTTGTAAAATGTTAATTTAGGAGCATCTAGGTCTCCAAGTGATCCTTCTTTGTACAAGGATATTTTATTTTATTACTCTAAATTTTTGTATTCTATGGTAGTTTCAGACATGTGTTACCTAAAGAATATCACTTATTTGACCGCAAAATAATCTATAAGAATTAGACTAAAATAATTTTAGAAATAATTTGTTAAGTGTATTTTGTCAAATGTACAAAAGGAATTGAAATAATAATTTCCACCATTTGAAAGGAGTTAAACTTGGCAAGAAATTTGATTTCTAGAATTCTATAAAGTGTAGAGCAAAATACTTTGTTGAAAAAGTTATATTGTTATCATTTACATCTTGAAAAGTTTTAATAAAAGATGAGGTTCCGAGGAATAATTATGGAGAAAGTCATTGTGCAACCTTTTAACATTTGGGCAAAGAGAGAAAGAGGGGCGGTGAACCTTTTCATATCAGCAAAGCAATAAAAGATTACAAATATTACTTTTGTGGGGTGCCATATATTGTTGCTAGCATATAAAATAGGATGCAAATATAAGGTACACCAAGCTAAGGCAAGATTAGCACCAAATAAAAGAGGAGTTTTAAATTTTTACTTAGAGACAAATAATCATTCTTTCTTGAGTGTTGAAGATTGAGTAAAATAATGCAAATTTTAGAAAATGAATTGAGTGCCCAAGATTGAGTAAAATAAAGCAAACTTTAAAAAGGGTTTCACGCACCATTTGACAGAGTAGAAGAAGACACGCGGAAGATTGAGAGGCATTCATTACATCACAATAAGTAGATAGAAGAAGAACAAAGAAGAGAGCCGTTGAAGATGGAAAGTGGGGACGTCGTTGACAAGGCAATTTCCCAATTTAAAGTTTGGAAGAAATCAGCAAGGAGAAGGTTGTTTTTTTTTGTGGGCACGCGGCGTTCACACATAGGTAAGGAAAATGAGAGAATCAATACATTAGACAGAGTAGAGAATGCACGGGGATGCCTACAATTGGGAGTATACATTGAATTTGTGTTGATAGATGCGATGATTAACAACTCTATTTAAGATTCATAATTCTATCTTGTATTGTTGTTGAAGAATTTTATATTGTTAATAATAATAAATTATAATATTAAAAATTAGTCTTAAAGTCATGTTTTATAGTGGTCAAGAGCAAGATGTTTTACTCTACTAATAAATACTAGCATCCTCATGAATCAGTATTCAAAGCCTTCAAAACCATGATAATTGTACATTCAATAAAACAACATAGCATTATCTTGAATAGTTAAACTGCATTTATGCTCAACTACTTTATTGTTATTATGAGATTCAAAGTTGGCACCAATCTACATACAACACATCACACTTTCTTCAAGCTTAACGCAGTTTCTTTCACAGAAAACAACCTCACTCTACCTTAGAACATTAGCTTTAAAATCAGATTTCAAGAATCAAATTTTTCTCACAATACTTTTGGAATCCTCTTAAATTTCAACGGTTGTCACACTCCTCAATCTCCGGTTTCCAATTAACTCTACCGGTGTTTGGATATTAATCCACCTCTCTAGAATCGGTGCATCAGGTGTAAACATATAAAATCGATTACGTCTGACGTTAACTAAAGGACCTTCATCCCAGAAAATTCTATCCCACCTCTTTCTTCTACAAAGATCCGTAAAAAAATCAGTAAAACGCCTCAATGTTCCCGCTTCCTTAATCCATTCCCTTGTGTTGGGACAAAACATTCTGGGCGGACTCTTCATAAATTTAAAGAGATAAGCCATTCCTGCAATCGAAACAGGTGGAGATAACGTAATTTGTGTTGGCATCTGAGGAAGAAGTTCCCACCTGTCTTCATCTATCATGTAAACTAAACCTGGGGGAATATAAACATTTCCTTCAGCAGATACGGAGAATGCGGATAGCCAATCATATCGACCACTTGGCAGATACGGAGAAGTTGAATTGCCCACGGACCAATGATTAGAGTAAAAATCATAGACCAATGCGCGCCAACGAAAAGGGTGATAATGACGGGATAATACAGATAAATCTTCTTTATCCCGTTCCAAAGTTAACTTCACAAGTTTCCTTCTCCAGGAAACCAAACGAGAGCAAAACACAGGCTCAAAAGCATTGGGCATAGGAGGAAGCCTGCGCCAGGAGCCCCGAACAGGGTCGTACGTTGTTATACCGTTTCTGTGAAATAAACATATGAACTTTTCAGATTTCCCAAACACAATCCTATGTTGGTAGAAGCTTTCGCTTTCTATCACGTCCCTCAAGTATCGGCTTAACTGTATGAGAGTTTTGTATTCTGTGTACGGGAGCTGCATTAGGATATCCATAAGGATATCCTGGGGAAGTGCTTCAAGGAAATCCATTGAGTGAAGAAGCACAGAAATCAACTTCCCTGCTTGCAAACAGAAATGTGCACTGTCCAGGTCACCTTGGAGGCAGATATTAATAACACGAAAAATAGAACTTGTAGAGGAAGAGGAAGTTGAAGGGGCATAATCCTTTGGGCTTCAGCGGCCACTTACGTGTATTTCTTTAGTAACTTTTGAATTTGAAGTTTTGTTTACGGTGAGGTTATGTGATTTGCTTTTATTATGCTGAACGCATTTATTTACATGAAACAGTTCGGCTGTCTAATGGTCAAAACTGTGTTTGCCCAATGAAAGACAATAGGAAGTATCTCCACCGTCCGTTTATTCTCACCATCCGACTTCAAAATGATAGTTGCTGGGTTGTTTGATTGTAGAAGTAGCCGCTACCAATTCACACGTGTTAGCTTATATTAAGGGTTATATGTTATATAGGAAAGGAACATGAAAGGTCGTTCATTATGTTACAAACGAGGCATACATACCCTAGCCCCAGTAGGATTTGAACTTGTGAACTCCCTTTCAAGAGCACAAGTCCTGCACCACTAGGCCAACTCAGACGTACATTATACCTCCCGAGGCGTAAAATCATATAACTAGCAGATGCATGCTTGTGGGTAGGTAATAAAGAGTTGATAGGTTTTATATATTTCGAAGAAAGTTGATAATGATGATAAATGATAATAATAAAAATATTTTACAGTTTCCTTCTTAAATGATTAACTATTGAATATCAAATATAGTTATGAATTATTGCATATATAAGCTTTCTCAGACCTGATTTGCATCTTTAAAGTAAAATTGCAAATAAGTGTGAGGTTGGATTAGCTTGCAAGTGTGGTCCATAAACCATGAAAAGTGTTGACATAGTTCATAAATGGTACAAATCTCTAGCTTGGTTCATAGATTATTTAAAGTCGCGACACACAAGTATTTGGAGCGTTAATGATTCGATGATCTATTGTGGACCTAACGTATAATGCATAATTATTAAAGTAAACAAAATATTTTTGTTAGGTTTATTTATGGCATCAACAATGTTCATGTATGTGGTAGGAACAAAATAACATATATCATAAATGTAGTTTTTGATGAGCAATGGAAGCCAACACAATCAAATTGTTCAAAAATTAAGCAACACCACACCAATGTATCTAAATAAATTTATTAAACAAAATTTACTAAATAAAAGTGGGACTTCTTAAATCCGAGTTTTGGCCTTTTTTTATACTTACAAAGAAAATACAAATGGGCTGAAATGCTCATAAATCAAGTGAAAGCCTGACTTAGCTCATAAATCATTGAAACCAAAATCACGGAAATAGCTCATTCCTCTCCTATGAAGTGTGAAACGCTAAATAGGATAGAGCTATTAGAAAAAAATTGAATTTTGAATTTAAGTGAATGGTTCATCTTTAGTTGAGAATATGATTCACAGACTCACTTTAAATTTGCTAAAAGAATTTTACGATATATTAAAGGTATTATTAATGTTGGTTTATTTTATGATGCACATTTTGAGTTTTTTTTTAAAGGATTTACTCATTAAGATCTAGGGAGAGATCCCAATGATGGGAAATCTACTTGTGGATATATTTTTTTTGTTAGTTCAGGTGTTATTTCTTGGAATAGTAAAAAGTGGCACACTACAATGCTACATCTCTTTGCTCCACATAAGCTAAATATAAAGGATCTACTAATGCCTCTATGAAAGCTTTATGGCTTAGAAGTATGGTTGAAGACTTGGGTGATGAGGGGGCTAGGTTGAGATGATGGTGTTTAATCTTACAATGAACCTCAAGTCACCTTCTCTCCCATGTAGAGTCTAAAACACACAATAACTACTCTAGTCTACTCCTCTCTTCGATGCTTTCTCATCCTCATCTTCACATGCTTTTCATGCACTTCTTGGTCCACTACTCCTTTAGTAGTCCTTGGACAAAAGCATGACCAAGTCCTACACCTTCATTGTCGTTAATTCCATAAGCTTTGATTGGCTTGCTACATAGGAGTTTGAATGCCCAATCATCACTTCAACACACCAACTCATGGTTGTAGTCTCCTTATACCAAATGAACTCAAACTTGACAGGTTTTGGGGTTCCAAGGGTCCTTTAATACCCCATTCCTTCAATGTGCCTCAATTAAGTCTATTAGCCCAATTAGGTTGACCTAATAGCTTGCTTGGCAGTCAAATCTGCCTCTACGTAGATCTCTAGAAATTAACACCATATTATTATTACCTTTTCAGCCCTCAACACAATACTTCAAGACCAAATTTGGGTCAGTCCATTTGACTACCTTTGCTTCACAACCCTCCTATTATGCCTATAGGGCTAATTAGGATAGTTTGTTGGTAACACAAACAAATAAGTTCCTTCTTCTTGCAACCCAACACTTCTATTAACATGAAAGGTTAGAGCACCTCTTAGATAACACTCTCAATTCATTCAAACCCCTTCAACAATTCCCCTTACAAGTAGAATCCACTTTGATTTCACTCTTACCTATGTGTCACATAGAGATGCCAAACTTAAGACTTCTTGCCAAAATTAGCCATCAATTTGGACCGCTCTAAAATCTCCACAATTTTACAAGGCATACTTGGACCTAGAAAACTCCTAAGAATTAAAATTTTTGGCTACAAGATGCAGGCCCAAACTCCATATTCTCCCTCCAAACCCTAGGTCTGCAAGGGTTCCAAAAGGATGATAGGAAAAGGTTTTCCATATGAGTCTCCTATCAGTTATGAGCCTCAAAGCAAGTGCAAAACAAAGCTAACACATAACACTAAAAATATCTAAAACAATAACATCTCTACCAATCCAAATTTATATAGTTTGCATGGGATCTGGAATGAAGTTACTGTAAAACACACAATTTTATTCCTCCAAACTCCTTGCCCATCCACCAACAACCATTCTTGGACCATTAAAGGGCTATTTGAAAATATGTCTCAATGGTTCCTAACTGGATTTTGAATTTAGGTGGCTGTTGACAAATAAATGTGCACAATTAGGCCAAATATTGACAATGTTGTCATTGACAAGATTTGAGCAACTTGACCTTAAACTTATTCTAGGACCTTGGTCTCTTTACAATCTACACAAACACATTAAAATGAATTAACAAACATGTACTAAGGTTTGTCTTGCATATTTGACCACCTTGGCCTCAATTTGCACTAATGTCCCTAAAAAATCCTAATTGCCAAATTTTTGCCAACCTAGGCTTACAACTTTGATTGTGTGTTACATTATTTTCCCAAATGACCCTTGGAGCCTTATTACCCTCCTACTACCCTACTTGGATCCTTCAATTCTTTTGATCATTTCTTTCATTCTAGGGTGCTCCTATACCATAGTCCTCGGGGTGTCTTTTGTCTCAAGTCCTTTTAGAGGCCAAATGTTGCAAATCACCTCATTGTTTCTTCAAGTCTTCTTTCAACATCCAAGAAGTCTCTGACTCAGGGAGTCCCTTCCATTTGATCAGGTGTTCATAGTATGTCTTTTGCTTGGTCTTCTTGGATTCTCTGGTATCTAGTATATACTCCATCTGTGGTGGCTCCTTTGATGGCATCTCATCCTTCATCTTCTGTAATTGCATCTATCTCTTATTCATCTATAATAGTCGGGCCCTTGTATAATGTCAAATCTGGGACATTAAAAATAGGAGCAATGGAAATATCTAATGGAAGTTCAATCTTGTAGGCATTTTCTCCATACTTCTCCTATATAATCCATGGGTCTATTTTTCTCATCATCAGTTTACTTTGGAATCCTTTGGGAAATCATTTCCTTGTTCAAATAGACCATAATTAGCACTCCAACTGCATATATTTCACATCCCTTCTTCTTTGATATATTCTATGCTTGGATTTTTGAGTGCTATATTATATATGATCCCTAACCCATTGATAGATCTCTCTTGTTTCTTCTGCCATGTCTTCTGCATGCCCAATCCTCTTTTCTAAACTTTGCATATCTCCTAGTTCAAAGACCCCTCTTGGGTGACTGCCATAGATCACCTCAAAAGGACTTATACCTGTACTTCTATTTATTGAATCATTGTAGGAATATCCTTCCTATGGGAGAACCAGGTCCAAAATCTATCCATGCTCTTTTGTCAAACACCTGAGATTTCCCAAGAACTTGTTCACATCCTCAGTTTGGCAATTATTCTAAGGGTGTGGGCTGAACTGAAAGAAAAATTGGTGCCCAAACTCTTCCACAATGTCCTCCAGAAGTGTCTTATGAACTTATTATCCCTATCAAACACAATGCTCAAAGGTAGGCCATGAATCCTTACTATCTCTTTAAAGAACAAAACTACAATATAACTTGCATCATTGGTAATTTTGCATGGAATGAAGTGTACCATCTTACCGAATCTATCAACAAAAACAAAAAAAATATCATGTCCTCTATTTTTCCTTGGAAATCCCATCACAAAATCCATACTCAGATTCTTCCATGGTCTATTAGGTATTGGTAATGATTGGTGCAGTCCTACATTTGATGAAACTCTTTTTGCCTTCTGATAAACACTACAACTCTCCACAAATCTTCTGACATCATTTGGCAACTTTGGAAAAAAATAAAATCTTAGATTACCAAGTTTAAGGTCTTGTTGAGCCCAAGATGGCCTCCCAAACCACCACTATATTTCTCAATAACTACATTATTTCTCATGGAACACTTAGGGATGTAAAGATGATTTCCTTTGAAAAGCTATTTTGTAAGGTATAATCAAAATACTCACTATGAAAGGCATTTTAAAACCTGTTACAGACATCATCTCCTTGAACTCTTGATCTTCAACATACCTGTCTTTGAGTGCCTCGACACCCTCAATCTACAAATGTACATCTTATAATCTCAATATCCTCCTACTGAGAGCATCAAAAACCTTATTAGCCCATCCTTTTTTATGTCTGATGGTGAAAGTGTATTATTTATGACTCTCTACCAATTTCATATGCATGTGACTGAGCTTGTCGTGTCCATTCAAAATACTAAGGGCATGATTGTCAGTATATATAATAAATTATTTAGGAAGCAAGTATTGCCTCCACTTCTTAAGGGCTTGCATCATGCCATATAACTCTAAGTCATAAGATGAGTATTTCCTCTTTTCTTCATTCAGTTTCTCACTGGAAAAAGGTCATAGGTCTCCCTTCTTGGCTCAACACTGTACCTATATCCAACCCACTTGCATCACATTCAATTGTGAAGACCTTTTTGAAGTAAGGTAAAACTAGGACTGGGTACTTCGCCACTCTCTGCTTGAGATGCTAAAAAATATGATCAGGTTCATCAGTCCATGAAAATTCCACCTTTCCTTCTCCTTTGATTGTCTCCAAGATAGGAGCACATATGTGACTAAAGTTTTTGATAAAATTTCTACAAAAATTGGCCATGACATGGAAACTTCTCACCTCTCTGGTATTTCTAGGAATTGGCCAATTCAAAATGGCCTCCACTTTGGATGGATCCATTTTCAAATGCCCCTTGGAGACCACAAACCTCAAATAGACTAGTTCCTACTTCATAAAATCAAACTTTTAAGGTTAATCATTAGATTTTCTTCATGAAGCCTTCTCAAAATAATCTCTAGATGTTTCAAATTCTCTTCCCTACTTTTACTGAATACCAATATTATATCCATATAGACCACAACAAACTTTCCTATGAAGTCTTGCAATACTTCATTCATGATCCTTATAAAAGTTCTTGGGACATTGGAGAGACCAAAAGGCATGAAAAGCCATTCATATAGCCCCTAATTGGTTTTAAATGCGGTCTTCCACACATCCCCCTCTATGATCCTAATTTGATGGTACCCACTCTTCAAGTCTATCTCGGAAAAATATGTGGCACCCCTTAGACAATCTATTAAGTCTTCAATCCTGGGTACAAGAACCCTATAACTTATAGTTACCCTATTTATGGATCCTGAATCTATACATAGCCTCCACTTCCCATATTTTTTTGGAGCTATCATAGTAGATACTACACAAGGGATAAGGCTCTTTCTTATTAAACCATTATCAAGAAAAGCTTTGACTTGTCTTGCAATTTATTCATTTTTTTGGGGACTCATCTTATAGGCTTCTTTATTTGGAAGACTATCCCCTAATATGCAGTCAATCTGATGACCAATGTCCCTTATAGGTGGCAAGGAATCAAGCATGTCTTCTCCAACCGCACCCTTATACCTCCTTAACAATTCTTGTACCTCCTTAGGGATCTCTACTACTATACCTTTCTCCTTCTTGTCTTTAGGCTTGAAGACTAAGGCAAATCCTATCCCCTCTTCTTCCTTAAGGTTACTAAGACCTCTTTCTCCCTACCATCATCACACTTGCTCCTAACTATTTTGTCTCTCCCTCTAATAGTGGACTTTATTTTTGTAAAGGAGAAAAATGATGTTTATGGAATAAGAGTGTTTTGATACTCAAATCACTTATCACCTTACATTTAATGTTTAGAGTGGAGGGATAAATAAGACATTCCCTTTATTCTCAAATGAACAAAGGAAGGATCCAAATTGATCAACCCAAAAAGGATCAATGCATAAATGAATCAATCTATTGGAGATGAGAATAAAGAAGGAGATCCTAGGTTTCCCTCTTAAAATGTGTTTTGAAATGAATGTAAATGTGTGATAGATTTATAATGATTAAGGATTTGAATTGAAATGGATAGGAGGACGAACAAACATTAAAATAATGCAGATCAAAGAATGTTGTTTTCTGAGGTCTGTACTCTATTTATGGAAAAACTAAAGTATGATCCGGAACCAGAACGCAAAGACAAACAAAACCCAGAAATATTTTTCCGATTTGATGTCATCTTATGAAAAAGGTCAACCTTTACCCACAAATGTCAACCTTGACCTGCATAGGTCCAACAGAGAATTCGTTCGCGGAGTCCAAAAGAAAGCTGAAAAGGGTATCCAATTCTGGTCTCAAATCTACTGTTTTGAACCTATACCTACAAGAAAAAGAGGTTTGTTTGTTGGGGGGGAGGGGTTTGCCTTAGTCAAACCCTGATTTAGGAATTAACCTTGAAATCAATAATTGAAATAAGAATGCTAGCAAGTAGTAGAATTGAATCTAATAATGAAGCTATGATATTGAATAGATATGCAATTGTAACTCAAATATAGCAAGTATGTAAATATGAAATCTTGGACTCAATAGAAACCATAAACCTCCATGATTGTATGCTTGGAATCTAGCTTGAAGGAAGAATGAATGAGTGTTGAGGATGTACAAAGGATCTTGAAGGAAGATCACATCCCAAAACTGCCAACCTGAAAGCGGGAAAAAGGAATTTTGAATGACCCCCGGCAGCCGACAGGCTTCCAGATTCAAAAGGGGGACCATGGTCAGGGTCGAGGTTGACCCTGACCTAGGTCAAGGTCGATGTTGACCCTAACATAGGTCAAGGTCAAGGTTGACCCTGACCTAGGTCAAGGTCAAGGTCGACCTTGACCTAGGGGGTCAGAACCCTTGGAAAACATGCCAGGTGGGGTAGAAGGTGCCCGGAGAGGCCCAATTAGGGTCCTAATCAGGCACAAAAGTAGGGGATGATGCAAAAATGGGAGGATGATATGATGGAGGTCAAAAACATCCCCTAAGGAGGGCTAAACATTCTTAACATGGAAGTGCTTCCATTTTAAGATGATACAATTTTATAAGTCACATCATCCTTTAAGGATGAAAGTAATAGAAGTTCTTTTCTCCATCACGGTGAGCCTTCCTATCAAACTGCCAAGGTCTACTAAGAAAAATATGGCAAGCATCCATTGGAAGGATGTTAGATAAGATTTTTTCCTTATACCCCCTATACTAAACTCTGCCCATGCTTGTTCATTTATGAGTATGTGTTGTACCTTATCCAACAAACTAGCCCTATATGGACAACTATGGGGTATCTTTTCCTATCCAACTTGTTCACTACTTCAAAAGACACAATATTGTCAGTAACCTAAATCAATTACAACTTTACAAATCTTACCTTGGATCTTGCATTTTATATGAAATTAAATATTTTTTCCTTTCTCTCTTGTTGTCTATATACGCATATCTAAGAGGAGTTTTTGTAGGGGAAGTAAAAAAAGAACAATCTAGAAAAAAATAGAGAATGTGTATGAGAGTAAAAAGTCTCAATAAACAGGGGTAGAAATGAGACTATTATAGAAACATTCAATTAGAGAAAAGAGAAGAAAATAGGGGTTCTCTTCCTTTTAATGTTGGGTGAAAGAGTAGTAGCTATATTTTAGAAAATCAGATGTGTATGTTTGAATATGTGAATTTAAATATTTGGGTACAAGTAATGCCTCTTTTCTCTTTCCTTTTTACTTCTTTTTGATGTGTTGTCTCTATTTAGCCTCTATCTCTTTTTAACATCTACGCTGAGGCGGATATAAAATTCAAGTTTACATAACATGCCAGGAATATGTGGGATCATGTGGTGATGTATCCTCAAAGAATCCATTTATGCTGGTACAAGTATATCAATATAGAGACTAAGCAATGTTGTAGGGGTTGGCTAAATTTTTGAGAGGAAGAGAGGAGGTCTGTCGATGAAGAATCTATCAATTTGGGATGACCCTTAGTGAATTGAGTAGCATAAGTTAGATGTTCAATTATATTAATAGGGCAAATTCTACGAGCCCAGGGAGAAAGTTTTCCATTTAATATTTGATAATGTGACTTAAACACATTTGTTTGATAGATCATTTTGGGCGAAGTGGCCTTTGATTATAAAGTTGATGTTGTCACGCCCTAAGATGAAGTTCATCTGATGGATGGACTATGTTCATCCAACTGAGAAATAGGGTGACAAGGATAATTTGGAGAGCGACTGTTATATTCGATAAGTTGGAGGAAAATGTGAGGTATGTAAACTAGACATACAATGTTACTAAGGGAGGACAAATACATAACTTTTTTGCCATAGGTAATTGTGGGAACTTTAATAGTGTATTTTAAGTGCTCTATATTTTTGGAAACCTTTATTTAGAGGAAAATAATTTTGACAAGTCGATTTTGACTAGACATGGAGAGGTGTCATTTGGTGCATTTTGGTATGGGATAGGGAGATGTTAAGTTTTGTGGAGCTTCTTTGCACTTTTACATCTTTGTTCACACTGGTATGTGTTCGATTTCAAGTAGAAGAATGTTAGCCCCATTTGGTTAGTGGAATTGTGGCATAATTGGGTGCAGAACTTCTATTTTTTTGTCAAATCCGTCGTTTGGGATGCTAAACTGCAATTCGGGTTTTGGAGATCAAAATTTGATTCAAGCACCAAAATCGGCAGCACTATCTTCCCACCTAATAGGTGGAATTTGAAATCATCTTCTGGGTTTTGGGTTTTTGTGAACCCCATTTAATTGGCTGTCGGGTTTGTGATCATCCCATGCTCACCAAACTAAGAGAATCCTGCACAGAATGGGGATTTTTCCATCTTGTCAACCATGTAATTTCAGTAGATCTTCTGGATAAGGTTCACAATGTTTGCTGAGGTTTGCTGTCCATGCTGAGTGAGGAAAAATACAGCCACAACTTCTACTCCATTTGATAGTTACATTCAAACTCAAAGCTTTGAGACATTGAATGTCGCTGACACCACGCAATTAGAGTATCTGGAGCAAATGTGTTGAAGCATATGGCCTGAAGGGAATTGAACTTTCTGGTATGTTATTCATGTCTGATCCTCCTTCCCCTAAAGCTAATGTATTAGCATATGCCTTACTATTTGAATTCCTTCATGATTAGTTTTGCAACAAGACAATGGTAACGTATAATTTGTGTATCACAAATCTTGCGCAAAAAAATAACAAAGATAATTAGTGCAAGCCTAGGGTTGGATACGAAAGCGTTCTACAAGTCTATCTTGGAAAAGTGCACATCAAGACTGAGGATAAATGGGTTTTCATCGTACGATAAAAATATCAAGGAGGTGGCTATGCTTGCACATACAGATAGTGGGTGCCTGGTACTACTTTACCAAGATGATAATAGAGGCCTCAAAATTCGATCTCGGGAGGGCAAGTGGTTTAACGTCAAACCTTTCTCTCATTCCTTTGTTGTCAATGTGGGGGATTCGGTCAAGGTATGAAATGTCCTTTCCTCAAATGATCGGCAAAGATGTTTTTTGATCATGTAAGAAAAAATGAAAACAAAGATGAGTGGTGAATTTGAATGCAGACGTGGAGTAATGGGGGATACTACAGCGGAGAGCATCGAGTTGTTTGTAAAGGGTGGACAGATCGTATGTCTATGGGTTTTTTTACTGTACTTCCATTGGAGACTGAAATAGATGCGCTGATAGAGCTTGTGGATGAAAACAATCCAAGGCGTTACAAGCCTTTCCTCTTCTTGCAATTCAGAGAGGAAATTCGAAGAAATAGAGAAGACAAAGATAACCTAATACTCTCGAACGATTTGCCCGCATACATCAAAATTGGTAACCAAACGCAGAAGATGGATTGTCTCAATCAGCTTTCAGGTCAACCAAACGGTCCAAACTATCTTCCGAATAGACAAAACCAGAATTTCAAAACCTTATTTTGAGATAATCAAGTTTTGAGTCAAATTCTAATTCCTCAACCAAACAGGGCCTTAAGGATGTGAAGTTCAACGTATGACCATTCAATTTCTCCAATTATTTATTCCATTGATGTCTCTTCATATTCAAAGGGCTTAACATTTGTATAAAGCTGAATACAAATTAGATATAATTTAATTTGAACACGTAAATAAAAATATTGTCCTCCTTGAAAACCATTAATAATGAACTACTCTACACCTAATATTTATTTATGCATATTGCTTTCAAATCATATTTATTACTTCAATTTTATTTTTTTTGTTCTTACTCTAAACCTTAGACATATTTATTTTTCTTCAACCACGCCTTTGTTAACTCTTCCAATTCTAACTTAGCTTTTTTCTTTTCCAAGTTCCTCACGCCTTCCGAAGACTTCAACGCAATTTCGAACTTTGTTAAATTATATCTATTTTAAATAATGCCTCACTGCGCCTCTATTCATAGGCTTTGCGAATGTGAAAATTTACATATATTCAACATGACGCATCTTATGAATGAATTTCAATCTTAAAAATAAATTCGAAATAACGTATATTAAAAAAAATCATGAAAATTAATTTTCTTTGTTTGAAGGTTGTGAGTTGCTTGTTATTAATTTTAATATAAAAAGTAGTTTTAGTGGCGAACAGAAAATGCTCTTCAGTGGCGAACAGAAAATGCTCTACTAATAAGATCTTAACATTTGATAGAACGTCTACCGTATGAACCAATATTCAACGTGATAATTGTGCATCCACTTAAAAAACATAGTATCATCTTGGATGTGATAAATGAATGGATATTGTACATTTACGTTCAACAACTTTGTTGTTTTTATTTGATTCAAAGTTTTCTTTAATACTCCTACTGATAAGAAATCCGAGAAAAGTTGAATTCACATATTAAATAAAATTCATTCTGAAAATAATTTCATAATTTTTTGAAGATTTAAAATCAAATTTCAACACCAAATTTTTCCTAACAATGATTTCGAAATCCTCTTAAATTTCAGCAGTTGTCACACTCAATATTTCCAAGATTCCTACCTCTACCGGGATCTGGATATCAATCCACCTCTCAGAAAATGGTGCACTAAGTTTGAACATAGAAAATCTCTGATTATGAAGGAAATAACCACCATCCCAAAAGATTTTATCGCAGCTTAATTTACCACAAAGCTCCGAGAAATAACCAGCACGATTTTCCCTTGTTCTGCTTCTCGGCCCCGCTTCCACGAAAAGATTTTCTATCCATTGCTTCGTGTTGGGAAAGAATATTCTGGGCATAACTGTTTGGGTTTCAAAGATATAAGCCATTCCTGGAATTGAAACAGTTGAAGGTGAGCTACTTTGTGTTGGCATCTCAAGAAGAAATTCCCACCTGTCTTCATCTATCATGTAAACTAAATCTGGGGGAAAATGAACACTTCCCTCAGCAGATAAGGAGAATTTGAATATCCGAGTAGACGGAACTCTTGGCATTTCCTTGCATACACGCCAACGAGTAGTGCAAAAATCATAGAATAATAAAGGTTCACTTTTTTTATCACGTTCGACACCAATCACCAGAAGCAGCTTTTTGCTCCACCAAACCAAACGAGACGAAATTGTAGGTTTAAAACCAGTGGGCATAGGAGGAAGTCTGTGCCAAGAGTCCCGAGCAGGGTTGTACATTGTTATACCATTGTTGTGAAGTAAACAGATGAACTTTTAAGATATACCACCATTAATTCTATCTTGGTAGAAGCTGCCACTTTCTATAACTTCCTTCAATTCTTCGCTGAGCTGTTTGAGAGTGTTGTGAGATGTGTACAACGTCCTGGGTGTCATATCTCTAAGTATATCCTGGGGAAGTTCTTTAAGGAAATCCATTGATAGAGGAAGCCGAAAAATCAAGTTTCCTGTCCTGGCAAAAAAGAAAATTCCCCCGAGGCTTGCAAACAGAAAAATGCACCGTGCAGATCACCTTAGAGGTACATATTAATAAATAAAATAAGTAAATGATGAGGAAGTGGAAAGGGCCTAATCCTTTGGGCTTCAATAGCCAGCTCCGAGTGTTTCTTTTAACTGTTTAATATGAAAGGACCTGCTTTCTGCACTGATCAACGGGTAAGCCGAATGCAAAACGATAGGAAATATAAATAATAATAGTCATAATAACATGATTTTTTATTAAGATTGTTTTTAAAGTTTTAAACTACTCTTATTTTGATAAATTTGAAATTATTATAACTATTGTTATTTATAAAAATAAAATTCCATAGTAAAATAAATATGATATAAAGTAATAATAATATAATATGTATTTGAATAATAGAATATAAATAACAAGAGTAAAATATGAATATACAATAATGATAAATACAATAATATAAATTTTTAACTCTTCAATAACAGTTAAGGGGTTGCATTCATACATTGATAATAATAAAGATTACATTGTCATTGAGTCGTGTATGACATACTTTGCTAGTAGCAGATTTCAAGAACCATCAACATCGACTATTAACCTAATTCAATGCATTTGTTAAGACTATAAGGAAAATTGAGGATAAACCAAGGTTAAGAAAATGTTCTCTAGAGACACAATAGAGAAAATTGCCCATATCCATATAGTCTCCTATGGAATCAAAATGGAGACCTACTAATACTAACGAAGTTATTAAATATTTTTAACATAAATAGACATTGTGGTAAACCAGAAGACCACCTTATTTTAGAGACAACGACATGACCTTGATCGGACACCCAAGGCCGCAATTAGTATGGACCTCTTTGTCTGTCTACTCCTAAAGACCTTTTCCACCCAGATCATCCTCCATCGTTGACCTTGTCCAAAAAATGTCATCCTCGTCTTCTTCCTTCCCTAGGGCCATGTGTTTCATGTAGTCCTACATCCACCCATCACCATCTATGGAAGTCAATCCCATGAATTTCTTCAAAAAAAAAATTGATATCGCAACAAATAACTCGCTTCATACCATGAAAGAGTACCTTCACTAGGGAAGAAACTAGTGATCGATTTGTCACTACTATTCTCTTCTAATTTATTGCATAATAATCATTTGACAAAGTGATGAACATATTTCCATACACATAAGTGAGTACATCATCCAATTCCCCTATAACTATGGTTTGCAAGCTTCTAGCATATCATTTTCACAAGGATTGATGATTCGCCCATTTTGTTGAGGTGTACGAGTAGCAGAATATTATCTTTTAATGCCATTTTCCTCAAAATAATCAATAAAATCCTGAGAGGTAAATTCACCTCCCTTATTTGATCTTAGACATTTCAACTTTAGGTCTGATTCTCTTTCAACCATTTTCTTGAAGACTTTAAATCTTGCAAAAGCTTATGATTTATGTTTGAGAAAAGTAACCCAAACCATTCTAGTATAATCATCTACAAATAACATGAAGTATTTTTCCCCATTTATTGACTGAGTTCTAGTTGGACCACGGAGATCCATGTGAACCAGTTCCAAAGGTCTAGTAAATAAGTACTCTTTGGTTTTAAACGATGATTTGTTTGTTTACCTTTGATACATTCACTGCAAATAGAGTTTGTGGGTCTGCTGAGCAAAGGTAGACCTCTGCCATTTTGTTTTTTCTGATTTGGATCAGGTTATCAAAATTGATGTGACCTAATCTTTTATGTCACAACTAGTTTTCTTCCACTTGACTCATAAGACACATTCCTATATTTTGTTCTTTATTTGTTGAGTCAGATAGATTATATAAATTGCCAGGTGTTTTGAACCCATTTGCAACTATTTTCCCTAACTTGTTCTTGATAGAACAACCTTGTGAATTAAAAACTACCTAATACCCAATATCAGAGATCTGGCTGATACTTAACAAATTATATTTCAGACCTTCAAAATAATAAACATCATGCAAAGGAGTATCACTATTAATCATCACTATACCTATTCCTGTAATGAAAAGACTAGTATTATCACCAAACTTAAAAAACCACCTAGATGATCTTTTAGATATGAAAATTTATTCTTGTCCACTGTCATATGGTGGGAACATCCACTATCTAAGACCCAAGTGATTCACCTAGTAGAAATTAATGTTGTTTAAACAAGCATGGAAAGTTTTGTATTAGCCACTTTTTTTGGCCTCCATATCTTGAGTGTTTTTTGTGTTGTATTACAATAATCTGATCTATGACCATAAATATGACATTTGAAACACCTTATATTTCTAGGAAAACCATAGGACTGTTTATGTCCAAAAGTAGGAGTTTTATGAGCCAAAACTCTCCAAGTACTGACTTTATGACAAAAATATTACAATAATGACAATATCCATGAAAGAAACTATACTTAAATGTCATTCTATTATAAAACTAATTTATGTTTTCTGTTGTTAAAATCTGCCTTGAAGTTTCACCTTTTCCAACAACTCTTGTCATGTCTTCATTCTATTTTTGACTGCTGAATCTACACAACTATTTTTTGCAAAATATCAAATTTTTGTTCTTTATCTTCAAGTAAGTTTCTTTGATTCTTAATGATTTTATTCGCAGTATCTCAATCTACTTGTAAAATATGATTGGTAGTCTCATGGGTAGTTACAAGCTTTTTTAGTCTTTTGACCTCTTGAAGAGCACATAGAAGTTCTTCTTCAAGATTAAAATCTTCATTTTCAGAATCAAAAGTTATTTTAGGTTTCTTAGAAGCAATTTTCTTAAGTTCAATTTTTTTCATAAACAAGGTTTCACTTCGTTCACAATGTGAGTCATCTAACTCATCCTCAGAGTCCTCTTTGACATCAAACTCTTCTTTTTAAAATTATTAAACCTCTTATTAGAATTCCAAGGTTTTCTTTTGAAATATTTTCCTGATTTATCTTCATCATTGTTTTGATCAATATAGGGACATTTTTTTAGAAAAATGTCCTCCTTTACCACAACTAAAACATTTGAAGGGTAGTTTACCTTGATATTTCTTTTTGAGTTTTCTAACTATTAATGCTTCAAAAGCATCTGATAGTTCAGATTCACTAACCCCCTTCTTCTTTGCTTTAAAAGCAGTTTCTTTAGAGGTGGATGGAGTACTTCCAACTCTCATTTCATAAGAAGTAATAATGCTTTGAACTTTATGTAGAGTCATAGTAGAAAAATGCTTTGTTTCTTCTAAAGCTGATATTTTCATTTCAAATTTAGGAAACAAATTTATAATCACTTTAGAAACAATATCATATTCTTCAATATTCTCACCAAGTCCTCTACGTGCATTAACTACTTCATCAATATGAAGAAAATATTTTGTTACTGTTTCATCGTCGTTCATTTTTAATGCATCAAATTGAGTCTTTAAAGTAATAAGCTTAGACTCTTTAACTTTAGCATCGCCTTGATAGATATTTTCAAGTTTTGTCCATATTGTTAGCACTACATATCAAAATTCTCACTTTTCCATACTTTGGAAAAATTTTCCCAGGTCTTTTGATTCAAAATCCATGTGGTTGCATGTCAAAATGTTAAATTTTGTGATCAAATTTTACAATTTTTCTTGTTTTCAGCTTTAGTCGCACACCCGCACTGATATTCTAAAGTGACCTTTTAAGTAAGTGAGTGAGCAACGAGTCATGTTTTGGAATGAATGGTACAGTTGTGGTCATGTCCTATTAAGTTAAGTTAGGTGTGCGAGTGAGCTATTTGGTCGTTAATTTGTCTTAATCATGTAGTCGCGGTGTAATATTGAAGTCGGGTTGTCAATCTGCGACCAAGCGAGTTGGAATTGTTTTGTTGGTCGCTCTCTCGTGGGGGATCAAGTTATATATTAAAGATTTCAGCGAGTTAGTGATGAGTTGAAATTTTTATGTATCGCGCAATTGCGGTGGTCTCAGGTCTTTCACTTTTTGGTCCGCAACTGAGCAAGTTTTATGAGTTAAGGTTGGTCGCGCGCTCGGGCTAAGCTATCATGTGTATCTTTTGAAACCATTAGTGTGTGATGAAGTCATATTTTAATAGTGCTCACTCGCACAAGTCTTAACTGTTATATTTTTTCCAGTGCGAGTACGCGATGTAATATGCATTCATTTCCAGATGGTCCTTGTCACTCAGTCACGTAGGAAATATGTAGTTTTTATAAAGTACACGAGTGCGTGACTAAATGTTCAGTTTTGTTCCCGCTCACTCGCCAATGATTTGTTGTCTCAAATTTTACGCTCGTGAGTGCACGATGAAAGATAGGGTAGGCTATTGCTTACTCGCTTAGGTATAAAGTCAAGTGAAAAGATAGTCACGAGTGCGCGGTGAAGAAAAGTGGAAAGTTGTCGCTCAGTCACTCATGAAGAAAGATCAATCAAGAGAGATCAGTGAGTGAGAGATTAATACATTGTGAAGTCGTGATGAAGGCACTCTCTCAGTCATGAAGGATTCATCTATAAGGAAATCTGAGTAGCGAGTACACGACTGATAGAAGAAAAGGGGTTATCACTCACTCGCTAATACTTATGAACTGGAATATCTTGCAGTGCAAGTGAGAAATTAAGTAAAGATGCAAAAAGAAAATAGTCATCGCTCACCCGAAGAGGTATAAAGACGAATCAAAAAGCCATGGTGACTGCGTGTCCAAAAAGTAAGGTATGATTATTTTGAAAACCCGCTCAAGCACAAAGCATGATAAGTGGAGGTCAGCGAGTGTGTGACTAAGAAGTGACTGAGTAATAAATATGATGCCGCTCACTCGCAGAGTTTCAATGAAAGCAAAGTTCTGAACGGTGAGTCCACGATTGATGAAAAGAAAATTGATGTCGCTTACCCGCTCAAGTATAAATATAAAGCATAAAGGGATAGCGAGTGCGCGATTATAAAATGATGAAGTTTCCAGTTAGGTCATCTCCCAATCGTGAAATATATGAGCCAAAGAAAAGATAGAGTGCGAGTGCATGATTGATAGAAGAAAAGGGTCTTGTTGCTCACTCGCAAGGACAAATTTGAATGTAAGCAAGGTACAATGAGTTGGAAACAAATAGACATGTGGCTCATTTCAGGCTTACGAGGGTAAAAAAGAAAAAAAGGTGTGTACTTTTTCCAGCAGGGATCATACAGTGTGAATTAATGACAACATTAGTTACTGAGAGATGATTGCATGATACTGCAAGTGTGAGAATTTGGCATTCAATGGGACAAGTTGTCGATTTGATGACTATAAGTCTAAATGATTGAGCTTGATTTTGTACAGTTCTCGATTTTGCATCCTAATATTTTCTATAAAGAACGATAGAGCTTGTTTTTCTGAAATAGTTTGTCTGGGATAGAAATTTGAAGAGGAAAGATGAGATTACATTAAAAAAATATGTGGAATAATTTTCTGAGTTGCTGCCTGGCACTTTAAATACAAACAATGCAAATTGGGATGAATGAAAAGACAGATGGTGCCAATGTAGAAACCCGATCACTCCAAATTACTCTGGTAATACTTTTTTCCATTATTTTTGGAATAATAGGGTTAAAGAAGTCCCCATTTTCAATCCCTGAGATTTGAATATGGAAAAATTAATTGTGCCTAATGTTTATGTTGACATAGGCCTTATTATGGAACTTGCTAAGAACTACTACCCAGTAGCTAGGGTAATCAGGAAGAAGAAGAAAGAGACCTTAGTTTCCATAGATAGGAGGCCAGTGGTAGAAGTTTTTAGGATCACTAGTGCATTGTGCACATATATTGATTTAAAGAAGATTCAGGTAGATTATATCAATAGAGAACATTTGATTAAGAAATATGAAATGCCCAAATTCATGCCTAGGGTAGATAGGCACCTGGTGAAAATCCTAGACAATCTCAAACCACCTTTTCACTTATCCCTATTTCACCATTACATAAAATGCACAGTTTATGGCTTGACCAGAGTATTAGGTTTCGATGGATATTCTATAGTGCCTCAAGATGTACTCATGATGGCCATGAATATTCAGCACTCGGAGGTCAATACTGATTATGACTATGTGGGATACATAGTTGATGCTATTCATGCTGCATTAGTAGAGATACAATCAGATGCCCTAGTACCTACATTCAAGCATTATTCTCATCTGATGTATATGATTCTATATTTTAATAGGGCATATATGGATAAAGAGCTTGAATTATTTGTTTTAGAGTATGGTGTTGATGCACCAATCCAAAGATGGACCCAGGTATGGGATAGTTCATCTATCAACTCATATTTTGTATGTTTTTGTAATTGGATTGTGGATCCAATTTTTGATATATTGGGAACAAATAGGCATAGACTTCCATTTGAGGTTAGAAAAGTTTTGACACCTTGGGAATTTGTTCCAAACTGGCCTATCACTCACAATTGGGGTGAATTTTCTTCTTTTATTATATTACTATCATCAGAGTATATGGTTGTACACAACTACCTCACATCCTCCCCAAGTTTGTTCCTCTTAGCATTGCATTTTTGGAATTTATTTGGCAAATCACTTGGGTTGATAAAGAATTTTTAAAGGGACATAGAAAGGGCACATTTATCCCTATATTATGGGTAGGTTGTGACTTCTCCATTGGGAAAATATTTTTTGACCTGATTAATGACTTCTTGAAATAATATAGAATGTCTACGGCAATTGCCAGGTTCTATGATCCAGAACAGTTTATACAAAGAACCCTCAAAAGAATGACCCCTTGGCAAAAGATTAGAGATCATGAGCCACTGGATGATGAAGATGTTGTGAGGAACAGGTTACATAAGCAAGATGTCCAGGAGAGGAGAAGGAAATAGAATGACCTCCTTAGAGAAGAAGCTGAATGGAAAGAGTCAGGCGATACTTTATTTGGTTTTTTCCCTGATCTCCCATACTTACAAAGGACAGAGGAAATGCTTAAATCCTATGATACTTTAATGGCATAGGTACCATAGTTTAGTGCTGAGGATGCACAGTCTCAAAGGTCCCTAATTCCTGTTGCATTGCATGATCCACAACATCAAGAACAATAGGAGGAAGAACATCAAGAAGAAGAAGAGGCCGGTGAGGAAGCTACCTCTGCTAGAGAACCACCTAGGAAAAAACAAAAGAAAGAACACAAGATGATGTAGGACATGAAAAGTATGGCCAAGGTTATGATTGCTGAACATGACAAATATTTTAGAAGGCTAAAAAGACAATTGCAAAAAGAGCCTCATACCGAAGGCCAAGGGGACAACCAAATGGTTTTATTTGAAAAGGATGAGAGAGTCATGATAGCCAATAAATTCATGAAAGATGATGAATTCATAAAGTTTGAAGAGTTCAAGGCTTTTCTGACCAAGCTAAAAAAAAAGGACTTGAGGCAAGGATTAAACACAGGTGAAGAAAATGCAGACAAAATGAAGAGATTGTGAAGACACTCCAGGATTATGATCCTGAGAGTGAACTAATCACTATGGAGCAGGCCATATTGCTGGTATAAAATAGTGGATTAATGTTGATGTCTGGTTGGGACTTACAGTCCACATTTATCATCAATCAGATCAGGAGACAAGAAGATCCCCTATTGAAATAGATTTTGAGATGGATGAAGTTCTGAAAGGATCAAGATTTGATCCTAAATCCAAGACTCCGACTATATGGTCATTGCCCCCTGCTACACAAAAGCCTCTAGTCATGACTATAAGAGAGGAAAAGAAGGCAGAAAATATGATTTGGAATCTGTAGAACACTACAGGTACTAAGATAGCTCAACTAATGACTCATGTATCATTCATGAACCTGGCAAAGGTTGATGATTTATCAAAGAGATATGAAACAACTTTTGGTCAAATGATGGCCTTAGCAAAAAAGCATGAAGAGATTTTGGTTCTTAACCAAAAATTGGAAGAAGAGATTACTAAGTTGAAGGAGAATTAATGGAGAGTAAAAGAGAGAAGACTCCAATCCCTCAAGAAGTATCTAAAATTGAAATAGATGCTGTCATAGAGGCAAAAGAAGATTTAGCAATGGCAGAAGGCCATTCCAAGGACTTGTCACAGGGACAGAGCATAAATGTCATGTCCATCATATTTCCCATACTTCAACATCGAATTGATGTTTTGAAGTAGAAGACTGACATAGTGTATATACTATATGGCTCATTGCAAGAAGCATCAAAGGTAGCTGTTGAAGCCATGATATTCTTAGAGCCCACATTCAAGACTTGGTTAAGAAGAGATAGGCTGATGGATAAACTAAAAATAGCCATGTTATACAGTGATGATTTTCTTGACAAAATCACAGATACCATTGAAATGAACAATGAGGTAAATAATACATACATGGTTTCTTTAATGGAAAAGCTGACTTGATAAGTGGTAAATTGAAACTATTTGGTGACCAGTGCCCTCCCTTGATCCCAAAAATATATGATGAAGCTGGCATTCTGAAGCCACAATCAGATTGGATAGATGGATTTGATGGGATATTTACAGATGAGGAGATGAGACAACACCTAGAGAAGGATGTAAATTCTCAATACTGCAACGAACTGATTGACAACCTCTTCAAGGTTGAGAGAGATATGGAAAAATTTGTTTCAGAGGCCAGATCAACCGTTGATGCCAGGTGGATAGAGGTTGTTGCCAAACTAGAACAGGTAAAGACTTTGATTGGCCCACCACCAAAGAGGTAAAAAAGTGGGAAGCGAAGCTAAAAGGATGAAGAGGATACTGTCAAACTACATCAACAAACCTTATTCAGACTTCGCCAACTTTTTCCACTTGTTTTCGGTTGCAACTCTTATTTTTATGTTAACTGCAAATTCATTATTAAAAAAGATTTTGTAAATCTTTCCTTGTTAGTATATAGCTTATTGCATCCTTAGTTATAAAAGGATTCCAAGACTACTGGGAAAGGGATAGCCATTTTTCATTTGGATGTACAAGTTTAATATACAAACTCTGGTTTAAGACTTATAGGTATTTTTGGGTTTTGAAATACTGTTGATTGTAATAGCAATTTTGATCATGAATACAAATGAGATCCATCAATAGTTTCTGAAACATATGATGAGCATTTTGCCTTCATTATGGCTTTCTAAATTTTATGTAAATTGAATGTTTGAGGAATGTTCAATTTGTGCATCTGTTAGGCAGATTTTGAAATAATTTTTAGGGTTCTTTCAAGGAAAGATTAAAATTGCCTTAGGATTATTTTAAGTGGGATTCAGTTTTTATAATGCATTTGATGAATTAATTTGTTATATGTGTGAGGATAGGTATATAAGGTATGTCTATGTTTATGTTAGATTCTATAGTTGTCTTAAATTTATATTCATGAGTAAGAGGGTTAAAGATATGCAGCAATGACTCCATGCCCTAGGATTAAGCACTGGTCTATCCTCCATTGAATTAGGTGACTATCACTATTAAAATTGATCTTTACTTATTGTTTGGTCTATTTCAATAAATGTTAAAGTGATCAACTCCTGTAATTCCATCCATATTCTACTGGAATAATTTAGTGATTTGATTGTTCTTAGTTAGAAGGGTAATCCCGCCTGAGTTTATGGAGCTCAAAGTGTAGGAGGTTTAAAAACTTTGTTTCTGTCATTATGTATCTTGTATGGTCAGTGTCTGGGAAAAATAGAGCAAGCTCTCTGAGATTATTTTTATATCAGCAAGAAAAGGAACTATCACGTACCTCATTGGCTGACTTCCAATACATAACCTTCATAAACACATCTTTTCATAGCCCACACAAGATAGAAAACCAAGCCCTTTTATCCAGTTCAAACTTGGTGTTTTCATCTGCATTAGTAGGTATAAAAGATGGAATAGTATACTTTCTAGTGACTAATTCCCACATTCTGACACCAAGGGAATTAATAAATTCTTCAATCTTAACATGCCAGCAAACATAATCACAACCATCACATAGAGGGGCTCTGGTAAGAGAGGCACGTTCTGCTTGAGCCATTATCACTTTCAATTACCAGGATCAGTCCTAGGGGAAAAATTATAGAAAGGACCTAGGCTCTGATACCAATTGTTGAAAGTGCATAAAACTCTGAGGGGGGAGGGATGAATCAGAGTGTTACTCATCAAAACAAATTTATGCTTTTTAAAACAAAATTGGAAACCATGAGAGGATAATAATAGATAAATGAAAGACTCTTTGAAGGCACCAATAAAATCCTAGACAAAACCTTTATGCCACATGTATTTCTATAGAATAATCAAGAGAAGAGATAAACATTTGATGATACTAGATAAAAGATCTATAAGTATCATAGCATGCAAGAAATGTAATAGAGAATGAGATCAAAACATGACACATGAAATTGTGCTAAGTGGAAACCCTCAATACCCAACTAGGTTTTTTCATAGGGAGAAAACCACTCCAAATTATTTTATTAAACTGAGCACCAACTCATACAATCTTGTTTAGAAGCACCTTCTGCAAGAAGCTACAACCCTTGTATTATTGAATAGTTTAGAGTGGGTTTATGATGATATATTTGCAACTATATTACCATAAACCTTTATTACAAATCACTAGATTTTCAATATGCTCATAGAGATCTCAATATATTCAATAACAAAAAAATTTGTGTCATGAAAATTCCACGCACTTCTTTAGATACCCTTGCACACGCGCGCGCGCACGCACACACACACACACACACACACACACACACACACACACACACACACACACACACACNTAGATACCCTCGCACACGCGCGCGCGCACGCACACACACACACACACACACACACACACACACACACACACACACACACACACACACACACACACATGAGAAGATTGATACATAAATACAAGTCTATCAAAGATACAAGTGAAACAAAACTAAATTCCAACTCATAACCTTAGCAAAACCCGTGAAGGGTTTGATAACCACATTAAAAACCATAAGAGCCACCTTCATTGAATTGAATTTAACCACTTTGTCTTCAATCCTGGCTTGCCAATCAAGCTACATGGGTTACAAGATATCCAACTTCATATTTTCTGACCTTGGTTAGGGTTTTAACTTAGAAAAAAACTAAATGCTTTCCTTTTAAAATGCAGACCAGTAAAGGGCTTCAGAAAAAAAAAAACCCCATAAATACAACTTTCTTCATACAATAGATGACAATAACATAAAATTTTCTAAACATAATTAAATTTGATCTCATTTCCTTAATCAACTCCTTTAACTAATGCAACTATAAACTTTAATGTCTTTTGAAATACAAACCTAGGAGAAGAGGAACGAAAATACCTAGCAATTGAGAAAGAAAACTAAACAGGACTATTAATGCCCATTATCTTCCATTAATTTTGGCATGAATACCCCCAATCAAAAGTTTTTAAGACAAGGATTAACATAATTTAAACATGTGTCCACAGGGAATACTCATCGTCCAAATATAACTGTGCTGCAAGGATAGAACTGATTCTCATTATTGCAGACAAGATTCTATTCTAGACTACAAAAGAAACTCCATACAAAGTAAATATATTATGTTATTGTATATATAACATGAATTGCAGAGGGTCATGGGGGGATTATCTCTTCATTAGGATGAAGAGAATGCTGCTAATAATAATTTAGCAAAGAGACTAAAATACTGTTGCAATTATAATCCAGCGGCCTTTTAGAGCTGTCAGATTTGGCAGCAGGAGGAGCCGCAACAACATAAGCTTTCTTTTTTACTGCAAATTTCTGCTATCTGAACATATTCTAGACTTGCCCGACCTTGTAGATAGCATTAATAAATTTTTATATGCCAATGTTTTCAGCCTTTGGAGCTCATCGACAGATTCTGGGGGGCAATATCAGAGGTTGGAAGATGTGGCAGTGAATGAATACTTGGAGACAAGATGTGTTAAGGCCATTGCTAATGGGTGTACTAAGGCCTTTGCTGAAACCAACCAATTGCAAACACAAAAAGCCATGTTGTCTACATTGGCTTCATCTCCTTGTCCATCTTAGCAGGCGACTGAGATTTTGGTGAAAATAAATCATTCCTTGAGCATAGGATTGGAGAAAGCTTGAATGAACTTGATGAATACCTACATTGTTACAGGTTTAGCACACAAACATTAGTAAGTTTAGTATTACACTTTAAAGATAAATATATTGGAGAAAGAGAAAGAGAAGAAGTTTCCAGGGTAGTTGACAGTTGTTTTGTGGAGCTGTGTGGACTGTCATTCCATCTACCCCTCTGATTTTCCATGCATATTTGAGTCTTCTCCTCAGTCGTTCTGACAAAACCATGTTGTTCTTTATATAGCCACTCAAAAATGGTGGAGAAGTATAGATTGTGTATCGAGGATGTTCAAATGCTATGGTGGTTGGTTGATATATCTAAATTCTCCCCTGAAATATGTAGTGTTATAAGATTTTCTTTCAAATTTTCATTGTAATTTTGAGCAAGGAATAGAGGTTTTCTTGCTGGTTCTTTCCTCCAGGAGCTCTTGAACCAGCTTTTATTATTTATATATTTTAAGTGGCTTGCCACTTTTTCACCAAAAAAAAAAAAAAAACATAACTTAAACCCAGAAAGTAGTGGCAATGAATAATCAGATCCATAACAATAGTTCTCAATGAGGCGGCAACCCCGATTCGGGCTCGAGAAACTTCTTTCAAAGGATTTACGAAGAACACCTTAACCCAATACAAGAGCATTTTGAGATCCACATTAAGTCTGTATTAAAGTAGTTTCCAATAATAAATACCAACTCTTTTTCATATAAGAAATGTGGTCAAGATACCGACACTGTGGTGGTCCCACTATATTTGCCACATGAATTTTTGAATAAGTCAACAACCTACCAACTAGGAACAACGTTTATCATCAAGGACAAAAAGGTCGGACAACATTTTGAAATGAAAGAGGGAGGGAGTGGAAGCGCATGTGGCACTAGGGTTTCTACGGGTTGGAGTAGAGGTGCTTGTGGAGCAAGGGTGTCAATGGGCGCCAGCGTGGCAGAGGATCCTTCTGTAGGGAATGAAGATGATGGAGATGGGGATGGGGATCATGCTTATCATGGGTGTAAGGGGCATCTTCTCTGTTTCTCTCCCCTTCTTCTTTCCTCTGTATGAATTCTTCTCGGTGGGTTCTTCCCTAAGGATCTAGTGGCTGCTGTGCGGTTGGAGGAAGAGAGGTTTTATGCTTTGGAGGAGCTCTTGGGTGTTGGGAACTCTTGGTGTTGGCATCTCTTTGGTATCTTGCGTGGTTATCTTTTGGATTTATGGTCACAGTCATGGGCTTGGCTGGGTCCTGGTCTCTCTTCAGCCCTATTTTTATCTTCTATTTCTGATTTTATGTTCTATTTTTTATGGCCTATGTGGAGAGAGTTTAAGGGATAGGGCCTTTGTGTGTGTGCAAGTCCTCTTGGGGTCACTTGGTAAGGTATTTTTTTACTTCTCTTATACTTTCCATGTTCATCTTGTGGAGTAGATTTTTCTTGGGGATGATCCTCTAAGTCTCATGAAGCACGAGTCTTGTTCGTGATTTATTTTGAGGATTCGGCTGGTGGTTCCTATTCCTTTCCCCCTTAGACTCCTACGGAGGTGGATCCCTCTCCTATGTGGATGGAGAGTTTTCTGGTTTCTTTGGTTCAAGTCTGGCCCTTTCTTCTTCTCTTTTTCTCTTCTACTTTATCTATTGAGGTGGAGGTTGGTTCTTCTGAGGTGAAGACTAGCTGCGTGGAAGAGACAATTTATAGTTGGTTGAGGGTTTTCCTTAATCATGGCTTCTCGAACTTGGGGGTTGGCAGAGGCTGGGTTTCCCATCTTGTTGGTTTGTTCTCCATTTATCCTATTAAGGTGGTTGTTAGTCCTATTGAGGTGGAGTGGGCTATTCTTGGAGCTGTTTGGACTAGAAGTTGGAAAGTTTCTCTAGTGGGCTTCTTTATGCTTATAGATGCTTATTATTCACCTATTTTTGTGGTTAATGGATCCTCAAAAAACCTTTGTTTATTGACATGGTTCATTCCTCTAGTAGGTGTTCTTTAGTTGTGGGTTCCATGACAAAACCCACATTGCTTATGTCAGTGATCTTGGAATATATTATCTCTATTTTGTTAGGTTCTCTTGCAGCTATCATCCATAGTTTGGGGAGCCAGTTAAAACCCCATGATAGCTTTGGTTCTCATGGAAAATCCAAGGTGTTTCATATGGTGCTTCTGGTTGATGTTTGATTGGATGCTAACAGTTTTCATGGGCCCAGTCCTATCTGTGGTTGCTTTTGTTTAGTGTTGGGGTGGGGTGTCCCTCAAAACCCCATGATCTCCATTCTTTGGAGGGTAGTCATTTAATATGAGTCTTTGGCCTTGTGTTATGAGCTTTGGGCAGCTTGTACTTTGCTGGTCTTTATCTCTTGCTATTGTTTGTTTTCTGGTTCTGGCTGCAAGTTTATAAGGAATATTTTACAACTTGCAGCAATTCGTCTTAATGGGGTCTCAGATCCCCCTCAAAATCAGTTTGTAGAGGGTTGCGGGGCCCCTTCAAAACCCGACTTTGCTTTAATCCAAAACTGTTATCCCACATGAAGATAATATGTGCGGGTCAATTAAATATTAGTAAGCTTAGTAAAACTAATAAGGTTAGTGCATAGATCAAAATTAACGGTGTGGTTTGAAACTAATTCAAAATTTCAAGCTATAGAGCCTTTTAGTTAATTATTACAAAAATATTGTTAAATTAGATAAAAATAATTTACAACTCAAAACTAATTCCAAAATTCAAGAAATTTCTATTCTTAATGATAATAATTTTAATATTAAAATTAGTCTTAAAGTCATGCTTTATAGTGGTGAAGAACAAGATGTTCTACTCTACTCATAAAATCTAGCATCTCATGAATCAATCTTCAAAGTCTACAAAAAGATGATAATTTTACATTCACTAAAACAACATAGCATCATCTTGAATAGATAAAGAGCATTTATGTTCAAGTACTTTATTGTTATTATCAGATTCAAAGTTCGCACCAATCGACATACAGCACATCATACTTGTTTCAAGCTGAACGCAGTCTTTTTCACAGAAAACCACCTCACTCTACCTTAGAACGAAAGATTTAATATCAGATTCCAGGAATCAAATTTTCCTTACAATGGTTATGGAATCCTCTTAGATTTCAATTGTTGTCACACTCACTACTGTCTGGTTTACCAACTCTACGGGTGTTTGGATATGAATCCACCTCTCTAGAATCGGTGCATCAGGTCTAAAGATATAAAATCGATTACGTCTGACGTTAATGAAAAGACCTTCATCCCAGAAAATTTGATTCCACCTCTTTCTTCTACAAAGATCCGCAACAGAATCAGTAAAATCCCCCAACGTTCCCGCTTCCTCGTTCACGACAATACCATGATCTCTCATCCATTCCCTTGTGTTGGGACAATATATTCTGGGCGGCCTCGTGACAAATTTAAAAAGATAGGCCATTCCTGCAATCGAGACAGCCGAAGGTAAGGCAGTTTGTGCTGGCGTCTGAGGAAGAAGTTCCCACCTGTCTTCATCGATCATGTAAACGAAACAAGGGGGAACATAAACACTTCCCTCAGCAGACACGAAGAATTCGGATCCCATTTGAAATCGACCACTTGGCAGATACGGAGAATAAGAATTGCCCACAAACCAATGAGCAGAGTAAAAATCATAGACCAATGCGAGCCACCGAAAAGGGTAATAATCACGAGAAAATACCGATTGAACTCCTCTATCCTGTTCCAAAGTTATCATCACAAGTTTCCTTCTCCAGGAAACCAAACGAGAGCAAAGCGAAGGTTCAAAGCCATTGGGAATAGGAGGAAGCCTGCGCCAAGAGCCCCGAACAGGGTCGTACGTTGTTATACCATTGTAGTAAAGTAAACATATGAACTTTTCAGATTTCCCAAATACAATTCTATGTTGGTAGAAGATTTCGCTTTCTATCACGTCCCTCAAGTATTGGCTGAACTGTATGAGAGTGTTGTAATCTGTGTAACGGATCTTCATTATGCTATCCATAAGTATATCCTGGGGAAGTGCTTCAAGCTGAAAATCCATTGAATGAAGAAGCAGAGAAATCAACTTCCCTGCTCTAGTAAAAGAAAATCCCGAGACGCTTGCAAACAGAAATGTGCACTTTCAAGATCACCTTGGAGTCGGATGTTAATAACACGAAAAATTGAATGAGTTGAGGAAGATGAAGTTGAAGGGGCATAATCCTTTGGGCTTCAGTGGCCAGCTGCATGTATTTCTTTAGTAGCTTTTGAATTTGAGGTACCCTTTACGATGACTTATGTTATGTGATCATTTTTATTTTTATTACGTTAGATTTGAAACACAAAAAAAAATAAAAAATTATAATATTAAAAATTTAAAAAAATTTAAAAATGAAAAATATACCTCTTGGAAATGGGGATAGTCAATGAGTTGTTTTGTCGTTGATTGTAGAGGTATCAGCTCCAAATTCAGACGTGGATTATTTATTTTAATTGTAGTTTTTTGATTCACGCTCATATTAAGGAGTTGTCATTTAATGTGATTTTGTGTAAGGAAAAACAAGTAATAAGCATTGAAATAGACGAAATAAGATAAGTGGAAACAGGGGTGTTTGAAAATAGAAAATTAAAATAAAGACATTTGTCTATATATTATAACACAATGATACTTACAAAATTTATAATAAATTTCATATTATGTTTAAATTTTGATTGAACATTGTTGTTGGCAAGTATTTGGACATTATATGTTGTATGTGGTAGATCTATTAGGCGTAAACATCACACACTAAGTTTTGATTGCTTGGGTGTGACGTTATGGGCATGTCATTGTCAGTGTTCGATCGTGTTCCATCTATACTCTCCTTTAACATTCTATTCAAATAGTTATTGCGTGTTTCTCTTCATTCTACCAGTTCCATAAAATCATAATGGAAAGGTAATTTCATGTAATGTTGTTCACCTAATAATTCTTTAAAATTTATTTCTCTTTTAGATAATTTCACTAGATAATTTCATAGATAATTCTTTAGAATTAGCAATATGTATAGATAATTTCACTATAAGTAAATTATTATTGTTATTATTTGCTATTTCTTTAGATTGATGATCTATGTAATAGAGATCACTTGACTAATATCATAATAAATGGGAAGATGACATTTTTCTAGTATTGTATGAAAAATAAAATAATATTAAAAAAAAAAAACTATATACTTTTACATAAAAATAGTATTATATTATTTTTAATACTATTAAAAAATTATAAGTACTTATATTCATTTATTATAATGTCAAGTAATAGACTATTTAAAGAATGTATAACCATTTGTTTTTTAAAGATAACTAATATATATAATAAAACTATTGAATTTTTATAATGAATATAAATATAGTTAAGTCGTAAATGATTTTCACAAACCTTCAAAACAAGAGCATGTGAACTTTAGCTTTCACGAATTGTGTATGCTTACATATTTGAAAATATTATATATGAATAAATAATAATTTGATGTTGTTCTCTTTGTAGGTAAGTAATGTTTATTCTATTTATTGTTATATGTTATATTTCATCACTTTTATTTATGACGTATTTAATTATCTTAAATTTATTTAAATTTGAAATAAAATTAAAACCCTTCATTTTTAAACTTGTTAAATTTTAAAAATAATTGTAAACAATATTATTCATTTTTTCTTCATGAATGATAATCATTATATAGATTTTTTTAAACTAGTTATTTAGTCTCATTGATATATAAATAGTATGGAGTACTCTTATTATGCAAAAAAAACTTCAGAAGATCCTTGATATTATAAGTGGTGAAATCATTCTCTTATCCCTAGTTATGGAAGGATAAACAATTCTAATTAAATAGACTAAAATAAAAAATTAATTACTTAATTTATCATCCATAAAAAATTATGTAGATAAATATTAAAGAATTGTCCTTAGAAAGCTACATTGTGTCAAATGAAAACAATCAACCATTAAAATTAGAAGTCACCAAATTCAATCTATGTTAAAATTTAATTATGTGAATACTATTCTTAACATTAATTATTCTTTGTTAACATTAATTATTCTTTATTATAATTACTCTAGCATGGAGGCTTATGAATAGGGTATGCCCACATGTCAAATGTCTTGTATATTAACATGAGGGTTTAAATAATTTATTTTTATGTATATTATTGATGTTTCCCAATATGTTTCAATTTGTCCAACTCTATTAGAGTAAAAAAAATTATTAGTCTTATTACGTGTAAACATGGTTGTTCTTTATATTTTATTTTATTGGTTATAAGAGCTTGAAAGACATTAGTTGGTAGTTCTGATTAAGTAAAAATAGGTTTTACAAGGACCCGAAACCTTTACAAAGTTTAAAAGTTCAACAAGTTTTACAAGGACCTGAAACCTATAAAGAGTTTAAAATAGATATTCAACATAGAGTAGATACAACTGTGCCAAGACACCCAAAAAGGAAAGGAAAGGAAAAAAAAAACTACCGAGCCAAGAAAGTCCTACAGAAACATCAATAAAAATAGGGACAACAAAAAATCCCTTAGGGAAATCAAAAAGGAAAGCTACATTCCCTGCACAAATTCCTCTGCTTCGATGACCATAATCTGTTAGAATAGTCCCAAAGGATAACTGAGAGGGGGGGTGAATCAGTTATCAGTAACTTTAATTCTTTTTACTTCCTTAACTTCAAAATACAATAAATTAAATGCTTAATCAGATAACACAGTACACAACACACAATTTGATTACGGGGAAACCAAATCGTAAAAACCCCGGTGGGAGTTAACACCCACAATGAACTATACTTGTTTATAGTAATCCCCGTTAGAAGATATTTCAACCCTCTTAGGAGTTGTACTTTACAATGCAATATGTATAGTGACCTGGTTAAGGGTCGGACCTTTTTAGGAGTCTTTTACAAATAACCCTGTTAGGGGTGGTGGACTCACTATCCAAAAGCTCACTGCTTCAATGGTGAAGGCTACAACCTTCTGTATAACAGATATGCACTATATATGATGATGAACTGTAGAGTAGACCTACTATCTTGATCAGTTCCAGTGTATTACAATCTTTCACTTCTTCTTCACATAGACTCTTGATGAATAAACCACATCTAATATTCTACTTTGTACATCTTCTGTCTCTTTTCGTATCATTCACACTTAGCATATCACAAATGAATTGCTATAAGTATCTTCCTTGTCAGCTCTACTAAGAACGCAAGTATAATTACAACCGCGCAAGTATAAACTGAATAGATGTGACGCTTCACTAAGTCGGACTCACCAATTTATCTCTAACTTTGCAATCTTCTTGAAACATGTTTGGCGCCTTTAGATAACCATCATCAAACCATAATAATCATGAATATACACACACATATCCTGAAGATAGGTGCAACTCAAGAAACACGTTACATATGTCGGCTCTGAACATATACTCTTCCACAACTGTAACTGCCAATAACAGAATTACACAACTTGACTGAAACATCATATCTAGATCTATGTGTATGAACATAACATAATAAACATGTCAACAACATGTATCTAACCATGCAAGTCTTCATGTCATCATTCTGATAAGTACATACAGAATCTCTACTATGTATTATATGTTGTCATCAATGACAAACATACAATAAATCAACTGAACAGAAACAAATCTCCAACAATCTCCCCCTTTGACATTGATGGCAACATATGATATCAAAAACATCTTCTGTTCATGGTGTCCTCTTTCTTTTACAATCTTCTCAATATTCTCACCAAAGATTTCTCTATATTGCTGCATTTCCTCTGACTATGTTTTTGTTCCAAGTATATACTCCCCCATAGTATATGCTCCCCCTTACTATATACTCCCCCTTTGACATCAATGGCAAAGGGTGCCATAAAAAATTAGGCACAGGTACTAGTCCAGAAGTAGAGTAGTCAACCATTCATCAGTCACTTAATGACTGATGTTCTTGTTGCTTCTTCTAAACATACTCATGAGAGGGAATTAGTCCCAACTTCTCCCTGAGATACTCAAAAGTATCCTTTGATAAAGGCTTTGTGAAAATATTTGGCAATTGTTCTTTGGTGCTCACATAGTTCAATTTCACTTCTTTATCTGCAACCTTTTCTCTCAGAAAATGGTACTTGATCTTTATGTGTTTTGTCTTTGTGTGCATCACAGGGTTCTTAGACATGTTGATAGTGCTAGTATTATCATAGTGAATAATAATAAGATAATCAATCTGAATACCAAAGTATTTAACGATTTGCTCGATCCAAACCATGGTTGAACAATTCAGTGTTGTTGCAACATACTCAGCTTTTGTTGTTGGCAGAGAAATACAATTATGATTCTTGCTTATCCAAGAACCCAACCTGTCTCCAAGAAATACTGCTCCTCCTAAAGTGCTATTCCTATCATCAATACAACCTACCCGATCTGCATATGTATACACATGAAGTTGTACATTCTCTGATTTTGGATACCATAAACCATAGTCTATAGTTCCCTTTAGATATCTGAATATCCTCTTGATTGCCATTAGGTGATTTTGCTTGGGTTCAACTACAAATATTCCAACAATGCCAACTACATTAGATATGTCAGGTCTAGATTGAGTTAGATAAATGAGTTTACCAATCATAGATTTGTACAATGTCTTATCAGCTGCTGTGGAATCACCATCTTTTGAAAGCTTTCTTCATATTATCATGGGAGTGCATACTGGCTTACAGTCTTCCATCTAGAAGGTCTTCAATATTTCTTTCACATATTTTGACTAATTAATGAATATACCTTTATCTATCTGCTTTACATTTAGTCCCAAAAAATATTTTATAGGACCAATCATGCTCATTTCAAATTCATTCTACATTTCTTTTGCAAATTTTGTACTGAGCATGTCATTACCTCCAAAGATAATGTCATCAACAAATATGGCAACTAGTAGTAATCCATTAGGTGTCTCTCTTGTGAATAAGTTAAATTCTGCTACTCCTTTCTTGAATCCAATCTTGGTGAGATAACCATCAAGTCTCTCATACCAAGCTCTTGGGGCCTATTTAAGACCATAGAGTGCTTTCTTCAATCTGCATACCATGTCTGCTTTATCTGAAAGATTAAATCCTTCAGGTTGTTCTATGTAAGCTTCTTCCTTCAAGTCTCCATTTAGAAAAGCTGACTTTACATCCATTTGATAAACTTTAAAGTCTTTGAATGTTGCATAGGCCAAGAATAATTTAATGGCTTCCAGTCTGCTCACTGGGGCAAATGTATCAGTGTAGTCTATTCCTTCTCTCTGCACATATCCTTTACATACCAATTATGCTTTATTTCTAACTACTGTACCATATTCATTCATCTTGTTTCTGAATACCCACTTTGTTCCAATCACATTTTTGTCACTGGGTCTAGGGACCAATTCCCATGTATCATTTTTAATTATTTGATATAATTCTTATTTCATTACATTCTTCCAATCAGAATCATTACAAGCATCTTCAACACTTAAGGGTTCAATCTGTGAAAGTAACCATACATCATCATCCATTGCTAGACTTTTTGCTTTTGATCTGGTCAAAACACTACTGCTTTGATCTCCAATGATATCATCTTTAGAGTGGTATCTAGATATGAATTTAGGAACCTTAGGTGTGACTTCTTCTTTTGTAATCTGTGATTCTTCTCTGCTTGATTTAGGGTCATTGCAGGAAACATCAATGCAATCAAATATTTCTTCAATAATAGTATCTTTGCTGCTAGGCCCAGGTTTATCTTCAATCATAGGTGCATATTCATAGTATCTTTCTTGAACCATAAACTTCTCATCAATTTTTACATGAGTACTTTCAATTATCTTTTTCAATCTCAAATTGAAACATGTATATGCTTTGCTTTTTGTAGAGTAACCAAGGAAAATACCTTCATCACTTCTGGCATCAAACTTACCAATACCGTCATCTCTCTTAATGTATCACTTGCTGCCAAAGATTCTAAAATACTTTACTATAGGTACATTACCAAACTAAAGTTCATAGGGTGTCTTATCTGCGCCTGGCCTTAATTGAGTTTTGTTGATAGTATAGACTGCTGTATTCACTGCATCTCTCCAATATGTGTGCGCAACATTCCCTTCAATCATCATAGTGTGCGCTGTATCAAGTATAATATTTTTCCTCCTTTCAGCAATCCAATTCTGTTGAGGGGTTCTAGGAGCACTTAACTATCTTTTTTTTTTATGAATAGTGACTTCTCTATTAAAAAATATTAAAGTTACATATCCACAAAAAAGGGGCCGGGGGACATAGAAATCACCCCATAGAGTTCACACGGCAGAGCCGAAAATGAAAACTATTCATCAAAAAAACATAAAGCCATTAGGCAGCAATAGCAGTAGAAGAAGGCGGAGGATCTTTATCATCCAATCCCCACGCTTTACTGGGATTGACAGGAGGGTCGGGAAGTGACCAACCATCATCATCAGCATCTTCTTATATTTTTCATCCGCCCTGGGCGGCGAGATAGCAAGAGCCAGGCGGGGATACTTGGAAGAGGTGGCAGGAGGCCAATCCAAACCACGGCGAACACCAGGAGCACCAGGAAGGGTAGACTGTGGCAGAGCCGGTGCCCACCCAGAAGGCCGAGGAGGTAGAGAAGTCGAGCGGTGCTGCCATCCGTCCCCACCACCTCTCAGAGAGTGGTGACGAGGAGCCTGGGACCGCGGAGTGTGCAAGCGGCGTGCCGAAGAACTGCGCCCACGGTGGTGGCCTCTAGGAGGCGTACCCTCGGTAGAAAGGGCATCCAGAGGAACCCGAGCAATAGTGTAGGGAGCATTTCCCCAATGGTTGAGCAGCTCCTGCAGGTGAGCCACTTCCAGAGCCACTTTATTGGCTTGAACTTGAATCTGCATCATAACATTATTACATATACAAGCTTTGTTAAACAAAGCAACATACGTATCAAGAGAGCTGTGAGAGAAAATAACAACATTTCTATCTTTCCAAAGATTAAACAAAATCTCCATCCTGAAAGTATGCCAAATCTGGGTAAACTTGGAGGGGAGTCTAGGAGAATCTCCTAAG
>MU228465.1:56869-76130 GCA_018584345.1 Thuja plicata | reverse complement strand
AATACTGTTGAGCTCTCCTACAGAACCAGAAGATGTGCAAAAAGGTCTCAGGGTGACCGCAAAAAGGACATCGAGGGTCATGAACCCCCAGATGTTTGAGCCTAGGGCTGACTGGGAGACCTTGAAACAAAAGACACCAAGAAAAAAGAGCCATCTTGGGCTCCGTAATGGTGCTCCAGATGGTGTGAAAGTGAGAGCTCCAGTGGGAAGTGGCCGAATGAAGATGCCATCTCTGGTTAAGGATATCCACCATCGGAAGATGCAGGGATAACCACCTATAACCAAGCCTTGGCTTGTAATTGCTAAAAGGCATGGCAGGATACCATTTCCAATCCTTCCACCAAGGCCTAGTAGCCTGAATGCCAATCTTATGAAGAAGATTGGTAGGAATAGCCGAAACCAAAAGATCAAAAGTCTGGCGATCAGAACGAGCTAGCCAAAATTGAACCTGGATATCCTCCCAAGATCGGAGCCCCATAGAGACTCTGGAAAAAAGATCTTTGGGAGTCTGAATGTCGCGTTTGAAAAAACACAGAGCACAAGCCCCTTGAGTTTTGGCCAAGGGTATACCATGTATGGAAAATAGAGGAGACCACCAGAGGCTTTGTTGATTGAAAGAAATCCCATTGCAGAAAGCATCACCATCCCATCGAAGCTAGGGCTTAATAGCTTCACAAGCTTTCCAAATGCTCTTGATGATGAAGGTACCCTAGATTTGAACAGGTTCTCTCATAGTGAGCAAGGTCTGGAGGCCAATGCCTTTCCAAGCTGGCCGGTGAACCATAAATCCAGCGGAGATGCAGTGTCTGACAAGAATTTTCCATGCCTCATCACCAGTGAGATCTTAGATAATCCACTTTGCACAAAGAGAAATCCCTTGCTTCTGGGTGGAAAGAAGGCCCAGGCCTCTAGAATCACGAGGAAGGCAATAGTACTCCTAGGCAACCCGATGAAACCCATGGCCATCTGCACCAGAGGCCCAAAGAAAGTCTCTGAGTAGACGCTCAAGCTTAAGATAAGAGGCCTTAGAGGGAGCCCAACAAGAGGAATAATAAACATGGGTAGCAGCCAGCACTTTGGAACAAATCTGGAATTTCCCCGCAAGAGAGAGCGGCTTGCAAATCCAATAATGCAATTTTTTCTCAATTTTAGCAAGCACAACATTCCATAATTCCACAGAAGAGCCATGAAAGGAAAAAGGAATGCCCAGGAAGAAAAAAACTTCTCCATGTTGCACCCATTTCCAGCCGAAACTAGCAAGCCAAGGCGGGGCTGGAAGAAAGGACTGTCTAAAACAAAGAGTTTTACACCATTGAATGGCTGATCCAGAGGCTTGAAAAAAGGTGTCCAGGCACTGCAAGGCATTGGAAATGTTCTCCTCATCCTCAATAAGAGTGAGAAAGGAGTCATCAGAAAAATGGCCATTAACCAACTGGGAAGAAGAATCAGGAAGGGAAATGCCCCGAACTAAGCCAGCAGAAACAGAGTTGGCAAGCAAATACCCAAAGCCTTCTGCAGCAAGAACATATAAAGTAGGAGCCAATGGAAAACCTTACCGGATGGATCTAAAAAGCCCAAAAGTATCAGATTGGGCCCCATTGATTGTAATGCAAGCAGAAGCATCTCCAAATAGCATTTCCATAGATTGTAAGAAGTGAGGGCCAAACCCCAGAGCTTGAAGCATAGCAAGAATGAAAGGCCATTCAATGTGGTCATAGGCTTTAGCAAAGTCAATTTTGAGGAACAGAGTAGCCTGTTTAAATTGATGAGCCCATTCCATCCCTTCCCAAACAGTAATGATGCTATCAAGAATATACCCGGACTTGATAAAGCCAGTTTGCTCAGGATGAACAATAAGGGGAAGGAGATGTCTAATCTTGAGAGCTAAAGCTTTGGAAATGGTCTTGTAGGAGACATTCAACAAAGTGATGGGCCTCCAATTGCAGATATCCTCCGGATCACCAGACTTAGGTATGAATTTAATATTCCCTTTGTTAATTATGTTACCCAAACTTTTTTTGTGAAAATCTTCAAGGTAAACTTTGTGCAAGTCAGGACCCACAGCATCCCAAGGGAGTTTGTAGAATTCACAGGGGAAGCCATCGCATCCTGTAGATTTATCATTGGCCATAGATAAATCTGCCTCCTTGAGGTCTGAGATGGTAAGAATTTTCTCATAGAAGGCACGCTGCTCAACCGCTAGGCGGTTTGGAGTAACAGCAATACAAGCCTTGAGAGCTTCATCCCGAGTAGCCGAAGTACCCTGAGAAGCAAAGACTTTCTCATAGTGCTGGACAAAGGCCTGAAGAATGGCCAGAATCTTAGTAAGGGTTTCAGATCCTTGCTTGATCTTTTGAATACCAACATTAGTATGATGAGCTTTGAGATCCTGAAAAAACTCCTTGGAGGCTTTGTCACCCACCTCCAACCAATGGAGACAGGCTTTTATTTGAGCACCACGAGTAGCATAGGCATCAGCAATTTGCTTCTCATGGCGAAGCTGGGCCATCTTAAGCTGGAGATTAGTATCGAAGGGGTTCAACGTAAGTGTTTCAGCAGCGCTATGTAGAGCCTTAGTATTAGCTTCATAAGCACGCTTTCTGTAATAGGCTAGCTGACGGCCATAAATGCAAAGAAACCTTGCAGTGCGGGCAATGGCGTCATTTGACCTTTGAATCCAACCAGTATCACTGTGGGGCCAAGGCGCTAAATTCCAAACTTGAAGAATGTGGGCTATAGTGGGATTGTGTGTCAACATAGATGTGTTAAGAAAAAATTGCGTCTACGCAGCTCTCCTGGCACAGGACTGCCAAGTAATGGAAAAGTAAATGGGGAAGTGATCTGACAAGGTAACATCTGTCAAAGGAATGACAGGTAGGCCTCGATCTTCAGAAAAGGAGAAAAAATATTGAGCCGTTATCATAGCATGATCCAGTCTCTTAAATATGTGGTCAGATCCAGCTCTAAAATTAGACCAAGTATGCCAGACCCCACCCTCTTGGCGGCGGTTAGCATTGGGATCAAAAAGGCCCAATTTATTGCGCATGTGATACCAAGCTTCTCTCTCCCCAGCTGTCCAGCGAAAAGGCAAAATTCTTTCCTTGTCAGAGGCCAACTCAACCATATTAAAGTCCCCACACATAACCCAAGTAGCTGGAGGCAAGTTGTCTGCCAGCCAGTACCATAAATGAGATCTTTCGACAGCATCATTGGGGGCGTAAACATTAATTACAATGAAAGAATGATTATGCAGAGATAGCAAAATCTAGGTTACACATTGCATCGGATCAGATCCATGTGCAATAACAAAAGAATGAAGGCGAGGTGACAGAATGGTAATGACACCGCCTTTGCCAGCTTCATGCTGAGAAGAAAAGACAATGCTGTCCGGCCATATGACACGACAGGCAGAGTTAAGCAAAAACCCAAAAATTTTAACTTCCCGTAAACAAAGCACATCCAGATTCTGAAGTCTGCGATGAGTATCATGAACATAGTACTTTCTTGAGAGGTCAGTTAGACCTCACACATTCCAGGACAAAAAAATTATAAAAACTCTTGCATGGCTTCCTCGTCCCCAAGAGAGGAGAAGCTATTCTGCAAGTAGGCTAGAACAGAAGCAAAGCTGGGGAGAAATTCTCCAGATGAGGTGAACCTCTTTTTATCTGGGTCATTTGTGTGTCCATTAGGACTGCGAGACCGACGCACAGCCCTGGAAGTAGGCAAAGAAACTGCTGGCAGTGCAAGCACCACTTCTGGAGTGGATAGCTTTGCAGTTGAACTCTTCCCCTGTGTGATAGGGTTTGAAACAAAGGGCACCACTTGTGGCGCATCAACTGGCGGAGAATGACCAACGGGCACATCCAAAGATGGAAACACAGTAGCAGAGGCTGGTGTCATCTTAGGGCCTGAGGCATTCTAGCCTTTACACCAAATTGTAGTCCATTCTTCTTTTTTTCCAGCATCGGTGGCTTTGACCGGTGCGTCTTTAGGCGCAGGCTTCACCCGAGGGGTAGCCAGCGGGCAATCTTTGATCTTGTGCTCTGTCGATTGACACCGATAATAGGTGTTGGGCAGATTCAAATAAAGCACCTTTTGAGAGATGGTGAGAGCACCAATCTGAATTTCAACAGTGTCCTTGAGGTCCCTAGAAAGGTCAACCTCAACACATACCCGCTTCTAGGGACGGGCATTGAAAAATTTGTCATGTTCCATGACAATGACTTTGCCAAGGGTCTTAGCAATAGACTCAATAAACGGCCAACATGGAAAAGGGAGGCCAGGGAACTCAACCCAAACTGGAACCCTAAGTTTTTTTTCATCCGAGATAGTAAAATATTGAGACCATTTCTGAAAAACTAACAGGGAGGACCTAATAGTCCAGGGTCCACGGTTAAAGACCGCTTCCGCCTAAGAAGGGTTAGCAAACTGGAAAAGGAAAAAACCTTTGGTAAGGTTTTGCACACCATCAAGACGGACCCCATGAGGGGTCCAGCTCTTGTTGACCCAATCTTCAAGAATACTTTCAGGAGGAGTACGACCCACAAAATATCCAATCAACGTATGCTTTTCTAACCATTCACAAGCAGAATCAAATTCCTGTGGATTAAGAACAATATCAGGGTTACCTCGTGAAAGACCTTTAGGATGAACTTGCGGGGATGTTTTTTCAGAGGAGTCACCATGGCTATCCGAAGCTTCAACTCGCACACCAGCAGCAACTAATGGGCCGAAGTTGGCCGGAGCCATACTATAAGCTAACCCTAATGCAAAAAAGATCCCGCAGTTAATGCGTTGTGACAAAGGGATGGCCTAGAGCAGAAACAAAGACAGAACACCATACACATGAAACCCTAGCAGAGCCCAAAAATCACAAGTTCATCTTCTCTTTATCACTTAACTATCTTTTTATTCCATGTTCTTCACAGTAATCATAAAACTGATCAAAGGTGAACTCTCCTCCTCTATCTGATCTCAGACATTTTAGTTTCAATCCAGATTCATTCTCAACCTTAGCTTTAAATATTTTGAACTTCTCAAAGGCTTTAGATTTCTCCTTTAAGAACGCAACCCACATCATCCTAGAAAAATCATCAACAAACAAAATGAAATACCTTTCTTTGTAGTATGATCTTGTTTGGGTAGGACAAAATAAATCTGTATGCACTAAGTCAAATTTGTTTTCAACTGAGATCTGCTTGCTTCTAACGGAACTCCTTACATGATTTCCCATAACATATTCCCTACATATTGTGTCAACTGGTCTTGCAATACTAGGAAGGTCCATCAACATATAGAAAATCATTTGTCTTGTTCTTTCCATCTAGAGTGATAGAACCTCTGCCTATGATAGGTTTAGGAGTGTTATCTCCAAATCTAACCATACCACCTTTGTATTTGTCTAAATAAACAAATCTGTGTTTGTCACCTATCATATGATGAGAGCATCCACTGTCAATGATCCAATCAGTTCTGATGTCAGCTTTGGAAATTAGGGCTAACTCTTGTTCTTCCTTTTCATCTGCAATGTCTATTTTCTCGAGCAACCTTTCCATGTCTCTAAGAGAAATGAATCCAATTTCATCTTCTTCTGAATCTTCATCAGTTACACCTTCTTCAGCATGATAACATTCCTTCTTATATTTGGGTTTGTAATCAGATCTGAGCTTCTTGACTCTTGTGGGGCACTTAGATGCAAGTGACAAATCTTGTTGCATGAAAAACATTTGAATGGAAGTTGTCCTTCATATTTTCCTTTTCCTTTCTTTTCTATTTTAGCAATCATAGTAATGATTTTTTCTAGTTCTTCATCAACTTCTTCATTCTCATTATGACTGGATATGTGTAAGGATTTCTTACCATGGACTGAGGCTTTGAAAGTTGTTTCACTTTTAGGTTAAGTCTTCAATCTTGGTATCTCAAATACAGAGATTTTGCTGATCAAGGTCTCTCTCTTGTAGTCTTGTGAGAATTGCATGGTTTCCTCTAGAATACTTATTTTATTTTCATAGTCTGATGTTAAAGTAGTTAGCAACTTTTCCATTATGTCTTCTTCTGATATTTCTCCACCATTGTTTCTGATTCCAGAGACTGCTTCATTTATCCTCTGATTGTAGGCTCTAATGTTCTCTTCAGGTAACATCTCAAGACTGTTGTATTTCTTTTTCCATGTCTTCCTGCACGCATTCTTTTCTTGAATATCTAGACTTCAAACATATCTTCTAAATACTTTCATATGGTATATGCTCTGTCAATTTTCTTGATCTCAGAAAATTCACTATCGGATAAGGTGCTGATTAGGGTTTCTTTAGCAATTGTATTATTGGTAAATGTTTCCTTTTGTCTATTAGTAGCATCATCCTTTGCAAGGTCTTTCGGAGATGGAATTACAACTTCTTGTGTAGCAATTTCAATGATCTCAAAGACAACACACTGTAGATGTGTTATCATTTTATTTTTCCAATCCAGATAATTTTCTCCATCGAACTTAGGGCTCTCTTTTCTCAAGTAAGACATCTGATCTACCTTAAGCTGTTAGGCTTCTTCTCCAAGGCACTTGGCTCTGATACCAATTGTTCGAATAGTCCCAAAGGATAGAGTTGAGAGGGGGGGGGGGGTGAATCAGTTATTAGTAACTTTAATTATTTTTACTTCCTTAAATTTAGAATACAATGAAGTAAATTCTTAATCAGATAACACAGTACACAACACACAATTTGATTGCAGGGAAACCAAATGGTAAAAACCCTGGTGGGAATTAACACCAACAATGAACTATACTTGTTTATAGTAATACCTGTTAGAAGATATTTCAACCTTGTTAGGAGTTGTACTTTACAATGCAATAAGTATAGTGACCTGGTTAAGGGTCGGACCCTGTTAGGAGTCTTTTACAAATAACCCTGTTAGGGGTGGTGGACTCACTGTCCAAAATCTCACTGCTTCAATGGTGAAGGCTACAACCTTCTGTATAATAGATATGCACTATATTTGATGATGAACTGTAGAGTATACCCGTTGTCTTGATGAGTTCCAGTGTATTACAATCTTTCACTTCTTCTTCACATAGACTCTTGATGAATGAACCACATATGATATTCTGCTCTGTACATCTTCTGTCTCTTTTCGTATCATTCACACTTAGTGTATCAAAAATGGCTTGCTATAAGTATCTTCCTCAAAGTATGAGATCATGGGACCTATAAGATAACTCTTCATAACATCCTTGTTGTCTCTACTAAGCACGTAAGCATAATTACAACCGTGCAATTATAAACTGAATAGACGTGACGCTTCACTAAGTTGGCCTCATCAATTTATCTCTAACTTTGAAATCTTCTTGAAATACGTTTGGTGCATTTAGATAACTATCATCAACTCATAACTAATCATGAATATACACATGCATATCCTTAAGATAGGCACAACTCAAGAAACATGTTACATATGTCAGCTGTGAAGTACAGATACTCTTCCAGAACTATAACTGCCAATAACAAAATTACACAACTTGACTGAAACATCATATCTGGATCTGTGTGTATGAACATAACATAATAAAAATTTCAAGAACATGTATCTAATAACGCAAGTCTTCATGTCATCATTATGATAAGTACATATAGAATCTCTACTATATATTATATGTTGTCATCAATGATAAACATACAATCAATCAACTAAACATAAACAAATCTCCAACATAATCTGCATGTTGCTGGCCATATTATTTAGCTTCATAGTGTCTTTGTCCTCCTTAGGGATATTCTTATTTGTGCTAGCTCTGGTGCGCGAGCTCGGGCCAATAACCTCCTTAATCTCTCTGCATTCCTTATCCTTGTTATCCTTGTCCAATTTTTCCATCAATATCTGTGCATAGGCACAGTAAGCTTTGAGACTTATAAAACATTGCTCCCCAAAATTTTTAACCATAGCCTCTAATCTCTCCACCTTTGTAGTTAGATTTGTGATCTACACAACACTGTCATCTTTCTCAGCCCTATCTTGGATATCTTTGATTTGTCTCTCCATTGTCCCCACTTTATTAACAAACTTCACCTGGGATTCTGAGTTCCCTAGAACTTCTTTCATTTCATTCAGATGTACAGCCACAAGTTTTTCCCCAATTCCTATACTATTGAGAATATTAATCTTTGCCTTCATAATATCAACTCCTTTTTTTAAATTATCCTTATCATCAATCAAATTGCTTACCAGACCAGTGAAACCCGCAATGCAATCTTTGTTGTCCATGGGTACTTGATGCTCCCCTGTGTCCACATTGTCATGGTAGTCACAATCCTTTTTCCCAGAATCTTTATCAGTCCTAGTGTCCTTATCATCTGTCATATTTCCTTCCCACTGCTTATTTTCTTCAGTTTTCTCCCTAAGGCTTTTGTCTTCAATGTCCTCACCTTTTCTCTCCTCCTTGTTTTCCCCTCTGTCCTCTTCCTCCCAATTCTCCTCTATATTTTCCTTCACTTCTTCCTCGTCTGAGGTTAAATCTATTCTCCTCTTACTGGAATAGCTTCTCTTACGGGTAATTTTAGCTTTCTCCTTGCTATCCCTACATTTTCTTTTTTTATTCTCCTCCTTTTTCACCTCCTTAGTTTCACTCTCTATTTCCGATTCATTATTCTAAGTCTTCTTCTTTGTTATCTTTTTGCCCTTTTTATTTCTACTTCCCTCCCCAATATCCTCATCACTATCCTTCTCCGTTTCTGAACCTTTAGAATGTTTTTGAACCTTTAGAATAGGCCTTCTTCTGGTTTTTCCTTACTAAAGCACAATTTATGTTAGATTTAGGGGTTTTAAACCCTTTGGACTCTTCTTCACTTTCAGTTTCTTCCCCGTACATGCTTTCATCTTCATCCCCTTCTATCTCTTCTTCATCCTTCAACATCTTCTTCCCCAAAGGCCTTTCCACTTTCTTAGTTTTCAACACCTCATATATGAGCAGCATAAGCCCTTGGTGGGAAGCATGATCCCCCTTCAGATCTTTCTGTAAACTAGTAATGGTAGCATCTAACGAGCTAAGAAGATAGTATGGTAAACTGACTTTAACCTTGTGCCTAAAAGGGTTTACTAACATGAAATGGTGTCCATACGCCCTCGTGAACCTACCATAAAGAGTAATATAACTGGTGATAACAAAAAGGAGATACCTCCAAGGTTTGGAAATTCACTTCAGATTGTGGTAGGAAGCATCAATCTTGACCAGTCTAGTCTTTTCCTTCTCATTATCTGGGAAATTCTCCCAGGCTTTATGCAAGATCAGTCTATCTCGATAAAAATTAATACCATCCATTCCCATGCCTGTAGCTTCAACAATGACCTCCTCCATAACCTCCATATACTGATAACAAACCAAAACCTTGCCCTCTTTCCAGGTTTTCATGAATATCCTGGTGATAGAAGGATTTCAGGCATGGAGCCATTCCAAAAAAATAGCTAGCCCACCCTCTTTCATAATCTTCCATACTCTGTGCTTTTTTTTTTCTAGTTGTTCCAGTTAACAAGATCAACCCTTTTCTTATTTCTGCCCATTTTCTTCCTCTGGTTGCAACAAATGTTTCTGTTGTGACTGTTGATAATTCCAGAATGAGTTTTATGCAAAACCAAAAAGACCCAGAAAGCGTGCCAAATCTAGCTCGCAATCATAATAGGGTACTTACACCTCTAAAGCCAATAAAGACAGAACACCTCCATATTAATGATTTAAAAAGAACTTACCATTTATAATTTTTTGGCTGACGACTCCTCAACCGATCACTCTCAAGCATTAATTTCTCTTGAATAGGCATGTCATTTCCATCATTCCACTATGCCACCTCATCACTCTTATACAAGCTATATTAGCCGCCGAGTCAGCAACACTATTTGTCTCCTGAAAATTATGTGTAATAACACATTTTTCAAAAGAGCGAATAATGTATTTGGCTTTTTGAATGATATTGTAAATAGTCCATGAAGCAGGAGTGTCATTATTTAAAGACTTGAATATTTTGAGAGAATCCCGGTCTAACCAAACTTTAGTGCTACCTTTCTCTTTTGCTAAAATTAGACCCTGAAGAGCCGCACAAGCTTCTGCAAGATGATTCATTTGAATACCAATAGGAATGGCTTTTATACCTGTACAAACACCATTTTCATCACTGATGACCATGCCACACCTTGCCACCCCCAGATTGCCCTTAGAGGCACCATCAAAATTGATTTTCTGCCATCCTTTAGGGGGACAATCCCATCTAGCATCCTCTTCTTTTGCTTTTTTATCCTTGTTTTTGGAGTGGCCTTTGATTTTCCAATTTTTGAACAAGGTAATATCATTCTCCTGTAGAGGCTCCAACACTCTATCATGTATCATAAGATGCTCTTTTATGGATCTCTTAATCTTAAAGAAATCATGCTTCTCACTTGTCATTTTATCCCTAAACACTATCATTTATTTCTCTCCAGACCCCACAGCAAACATGAGGAAGGAAAAAATTCCAGACCTTAACAATAGTGTCATTCTTTGAAGGATAGATCCAAGAGTTAAAAAGACTCTCCAAATTAGCAGGAAAAACCCACTCAATGTTAAGGATCTGGAAAAAAAAATCCCAAATCTTTCTAACAAAGGGACAGTGGATGAAGATATGTTCCACACTTTCCTCCTATTTCTTGCATAGGTAGCACCTATTAACAATAGTCATACCCCTTTTTCTGAGATTGTCAGTAGTCAGAATTTTATTTTGCATCATTATCCAAAAGAACACATTAATTTTAGGAATGAGGTTTTTATCCCAGACTTTCACCCAAAAAGGCTCAATAAGGTCCTCAAACTGCAAATGGTATAGAGATGAGACAGTTAAGTTACCATCAGTACTATTTTTCCATATAATCATATCCTCTTCCTCAATCAGATTGACTGAGTTGAGAATTTTTTTAAGATTTCCCAACCTAATATCAATGACAGATAAGTCTTTCCAGTGATCCCTTTCCCAATAGTCTTCCACTTTCCTTCCAAAAATGAGATTTCATTGATTCTCAAAGATACCCCATTCAGGGCACAACTTGAGGGGAGAATGAAGAAGCCACTCATCTTCCCAAAAAAAAACCTTGCTCCCATTTCCCACTTTCCATTTAATTCCTTTTTTGATTTTGTATTTGTTTTTCATAACATTTTTCCATATTAAAGAACCAACCCCCTCCATGTCCTCATTCATAAATGCATCAAGATTAGGCCGATCCTTATTATACTTATTATCCCATATTAAGGTCCATTCTCCTTTCAAGTTATAATATCTCCATATTAATTTAGTAAGGAGGTTCTCATTCAAGTTCTTAATTCTTCTTAGCCCTAAGCCGCCTTTTTTAATCGGATGACAAACTTTGTCCCGAGCTATAAGCGCTATCCTTTTTTTCCATCCCTATCCACAGAAACTATTTTTGAATTTTTTCAATAGCTTCACCAAAATTTTTGGGGATTTTAAAAATGCTCAAATCATAAAGAGGGAGGCCTTGGAGGGTAGCTCCAAGAATCTGGATTTTACTTGCTTGACTTAGCAGCATCCCTTTCCATCCAGCAAGTTTACTGTGAAATTTTTCTAGTAAGGAGCTCCAAAAAGTATCACGAGGTTTCAAATAGAGAGGGAGACCAAGATAGGTTCCAAGCATAGTCCCTAGATCACAACCTAAAATCCTTATAATTTCATCTTTCTTCTGTTAGGGACATTAAAGAGAAACACCGAACTCTTTCCCCAATTTATAATCTAGCCAGATGTTGTCCCATAATTAGTCAGAGATTTCTTAATGTTGCTAGTATTTTTAACCGAGGCTTCTCCCATAATAATCGAGTCATCAACAAAATGCTGATGAGAGCAAAATTGGTTATCCAAAGATGGGTTTAACCCTTTAATGTCTCCTTTCCTCACCCGATTCTACATATACCTTCCCAGGCATTCACCCATAAGGATGAAGAGGACAGGGGACATGGGATCCCCCTAACTTAACCCCCTAGAAGATTTAAAGAATGAAGTAGAAGACCCATTGACCAAAACCAAAAAGGGAGCAGAAGAAATAAGCTGGAAAATGAGATCACTACATTTTTTGTTAAATCCAAAATCCTTCAGGACTTGCACAAGAAACTCCAAGTCTACTCTGTCATAAGCTTTAGACATATCCAGTTTCAGAAGAAGACCCTCCTTCCTAGACATCACAAGAGAATGAACATTTTAATGAATAGTAATGATAGAGTCCATGATTTGTCTCCAAGGCACAAAACCAATTTTTTTCTAAGAGATCAAAGAAGGGAGAATCACTAAAATCCTAGTAGTCAGAACCTTAGAAATAATTTTGTAAACAAAGTTCCACAGACTGATAGGTCTAAACTGATCCATCTTATCAGCTCCCTGTTTCTTAGGGATAAGGGCTATAAAGGTACCATTTAACTCCTTCAGAAGTTTTCTAGTTCCAAAACTCTCTTTTACCACATTGGTCACCTCCTTTTCAATAATATTCCAGAAGGATTGGAAAAATAACATAGGACAAACATCCGGCCCAGTTGATTTTTTTCCCTCAAAGGAGAAGACATCCTTTCTAATCAAAGAGTTGGAAGGGATAGCATTGAGCCTGAAATTCTAATTTGGATTAAGAATGTTTGGTATTCACTTAAGAAACTCCCTTTGTTCATCATGGTCTAGCTCTCTGTCCTTTTGCAACAGTCTTTGAAAAAAAATCTTTGCCTCCAATATGATAACCTCCTCATCATTAGAAAAAAATTCTTTGCCTCCAATATGACAGCCTCCTCATCATTAGAGATCCTGTTTTCCATTCTGTGTTTTAGAGTAGTCATAAAGAAATATTTAGTATTTCTATCTCCCTCCTTCAAGAAAATATTTCTTGATCTCTGTCTCCAAAAAGTTTCTTCTTTTGCAATAATGTCATGCATCTTGACCTGCTTCCCATTCTCTTGTTCTCTTGAAATATAAGCATAACCATCCTTTTGGATGCTGTCCTAGATTTCCTTAACCTCTAAACTGACACTAGCCTTAGTGGTGAATATGTTGCCAAAAGTCTCTTTGTTCCAAGCTTTGATATTATCCTTGACATTTTTAAGTTTTTTAGCCAGGATGAAAATAGCAGTACCCTTAATATTTATCTTCCACCATTCATCAATCCTTTGTTCAGGTTATGGATGCAGAGTCCACGTTTTCTCAAATCTGAATGGAAAGTTTCTTTTCTTATCAATTGGGTCCACCAGAAAGGTTATGGGATTATGATCTAATGCCACCCTTATATGAGCCGATAAAGAATAGTAATAATGAGTGAACCATTCATTAGTAATGAGAACCCTATCCAGCCTAACTTGAATAAGGTGTTTGCCAGTTCTTCTATTAGTCTAGGTATAGTCAGTTCCCTATAACTCAATATTATGAAGAAAATGACAGTCAACAAAATTCATAAGATCCATCCTACTATCCAGGTTAGATTGGCTTCCTCGAGTTTTTTCCTTTTCTCTTAAGGGGGTATTGAAGTCTCCCATAACAATCCATTCTTCATTATAAAAGGAATTTCTCAAAGAAGACAACTGATTCCAAAAGAATTCTCTACCTTTTTTAATATTGGGAGCATAAATATTAGTCAAAACCCAAGAGGTATTATCCTTCAAATGCCTAAACCTGATACAAGCCACATTATCACCTTGATATATGACATCACCTTTTATTATGTCTTTATTCCATATAGTAGCAATGCCCCCAGAGGCACCATTTTAGTCACCCCCACAAGTAACCCCATTCTCAAAAAATTTAAGCTTTTCAACTTTATCCTTGAGCATTTTAGTCTCTTGAATCAAAAAAACATCTGGTCTATTATCCCTAATCATATTCCTAACAATGTCTTGTTTATGTGGATTATTCATTCCCTTAATATTCCAAGGAATAATCTTCATAACTTAACAAAGGATCCTACCTCTAGAATCCACTGGCTTTCATCCGCTATGTTCTTCTTGGCCTCCTTAGCTCTCATCTTCTAGTTTGACGGTCTCCCTGACGAAGATAAAATAGCTCCCACATCTCCATTTCTGCTACTTCTTGTTTTTACCTTTCTTCTTGGTAGCTCTTTGTCCTTCTTTCCTTTTTTCTCTCTCCTTTAATCTCTTTCTCATCTTCCATATCACTTTGTTCCCCCTCAAGGATTTGGGTTATCTCTAGAGGGTCCCCCTAGCTAGGTATTTCAGTATCATAATTTCTTCCCCCCTTAGGATTCATTTTTCATTGGTTAGGGGTTTCTTGACTCAACACCATATCATGTTGTTTTTTCTACTCTTTAGTATTTTCAACCACTTCTTGAATGTCAGAATCTGGGCTCCCTTCCTATTGATTATCCTCATTCTCCCCATTAGGATCTCCTATTTCTTCATCTTCTATATCCACTATTACTATTTCCATAATCTCCCCTTCTTCCACTTGGGCTTCATCTTTATCCTAATTTTGTCCCACTTTTTCACCTCTCTCAGGACCCTCATTATTTGTAAGAGTAACTGCAATAGGTTTGGATATCACTGTATTTCCTAGTAAAGCATTATTAAGAGTGTTAGATTTATTATCTTGTCCCTTTTTCTCTTTTTATTGGCCTTCCCTTTCTATCTCTCTTCTAGCTTTGATAATCCTCCCTACATGAACCCATTTCTTAGTATTTTTCTGGATAACTTTTTCGAGACACTTCTTTGCCTAATGTCCAGCTTTCTTGCAGTGAAAACATGCAAAAGGGATGGTTTCATATTCAATATCCTACTCCAACAACCCCAGTTTAGTTTTTAAATTTATTTTCTCTGGCATATCAGTATCCTGTGTTATGCCGACATAGATCCTTGTGTAGGTAAGTCTTCTCCTAGAAGCAGTAACATTATCTATATAGAGAAGTTCTCAAAATGAGTTAGCTATCCCTACAAATATATCCTCCAACCAGTATTCAAGAGGCAGACCATGGAGATTGATCCATACAGGGACCTGACTGACAGCTTCCTCCTCGAAGACTATATTGGAACGCCATTTCTGGAGAATAAGAGTGTTTTTCCCAATCATCCAGGGCCCGTTGCATAGGACATTAATTCTATCCTCCTCACAAGAGAAAAAAAAGACATACATCCCTTTTCCATAGCTACCACATCAACTTGCCCTTTCAAACCCCATTTTTTGGATACGAAGGCCCTTACCACTTCAATATTTGGTCTAACCCTTAAAAATCTTCCAACCAGGGAGTTATTCATTCTAGCTATAGAATGATCAATAATATGGTTTGGGATGTCTATTGCAAAGCTACCTTGAGAAGGTCTTGAAATGTTCTTAACCGGTGGTAAACAAGATTTACTTGAGGGTTTGACTCCAAAAAGGGACGCCCATTTCATGGAAGGCTCTTGTCTTTCGTCAATCCTGGGTCCCCCACCTGGGTCCCCAGACGCCAAACCAACATCAGGATCCTTCCCTTGGTTCTCGTTGTCCTTACAATTGTCCGGCTTACTGTGCTCAGACAATCATGCCTCCTTCAAACCATTCCCACCCAAATTCAAAATTTAATTTGGCAGCTCCCACTTTCCAAGCTCCCGTGCTCCACTCCCACTCGCCAGTAGTTTTTTAGTACTAATCCATAATTCTAATGATCTTATAAAGTTATGAGATCTGACCAAACATAAAATGAAAATGAAAGACACCTATCCCCAAAGAAAGGATTGGAAAAGGCCAATGAGCAACAAGATTTTACCTTCATTTACAAAAGTTGTTCTCTATATATTATGTATTTTTGTGTTTCTTCTCAATTATGATGATTAAAACAAGACTATTTTTTACATAGAAAGTATTACATCAAGAGTTGTGTTATGAAGAATCCTTGGATTTGTTGGTGATAATGGTTTTTGAAATTGTTAATCAAAATTTTGATATTTTATGTTAAGGGTAAGTGCACCAAAATGTGGGACCAAAAAGGATGCCACTTTTTTTTCTAAATCAGACAACTTTAAACTTTGATGAGAAATTGAAGCTACTTCGACTCAAAATTTTAAGATGCAATAAGAAAAAGAGTTCTAGTACTCTCAATCTAGTTTCTAAACTACCACTTTATTTTGAAAATGGTGGAGATTAAAGCCCTAAAAATGGGGATCACAAAAAGTGGTCCTATTATTTTTTGAAAAATATAACATAGAATCTTGTGTGCTACCCCTAAAATATTAATTTTTAATTTTTTTTAATTACCCCAAGGATAAGTTAGAGAACAAGACTTAGTTTATCCTAGAATTTTTTGCTAATTTTTTTTATGAACGTATAATTTTTTATGAATTTTTGAAGTGGACACATCTTGAGAATGTGAAATTTGAGTGTGATCACCCTAGAAATCATTAAAAACTAATAAAAAATAGAAAAATTTAAAGTGTATGTAATGGAGTCTCGTTTCGGAGAAAAGTAACTTGTTTCAATATCTGATAAACGAACCAAAATCTCTATACGAAATTGTACTCGTTGTTTTTTGATAAAAAAATGACATACTTAATCAGAATTAAAAAAAATTGATATGGATAGATAACTAACAAAGAGATGTTTAACATCTTGTCTTTTGATTTTATCGTTAGTGAACAACATGCATGCTTTATGAGGAGCACAATTGAAAAAATATGATTTTTTTGTATATTTTCTAGAAGACACGTCTCCTACTTGTTTGAATCCTCCAATCCTTAGACTTAGTATTTCCCAATGTAGTTAAAAAGGTGTATACCATAAATGGCACACGCCATATGTACAAACCTCTCTCTCTCTCTCTCTCTCTCTCTCTCTCTCTCTCTCTCAAAGGAAACTTCAATAATGTTAATCTTTCCACTATTCCAGGCCTCCAAAAATTTGTTAGAGAATGGGCCAAAGGGCATTATTCTTGTATTCATTGCAATTATCTTATTCAATCTAGTTGAGATCACCTCCTACTACTTTGTTGCGATGAGAATTCACAAAGATGGATGCAGGGTATAGACCATTACCCATATCAATAAGAAACAAAATGGATATGTTCTCAAAAGGAATGATATTCCTCATCATCAATGCATATTGGGGAAGGTGCATCTTTTTCCAGAAGTGGCCATATCTAGCTCAATCGTTACAAACCTGTTGAGGTAAGTCTTGGAGTTCAAGCCAAGTTTGAAGCGAGTTTGTAAATATTTCCACCCCCACCAGTCTTTTTTCAAGACATTTCCTTCATGAAAGGTGTTCTGGTAGATGATGTCATCCAAATTGGTCATTAGGCCAATACATTTCATGATTATATCCATTTTTTCCCAACCTGAGTTACGAGCCTTATTAAGCACCATTATGATTTTCAGGGCATTTCCCTCATCAATGAACTTCATGAACCCTTTGGTAACTTTGAACTCTATGTTGTCTCCTCTAGGTTGTATTGGCATTTGCGTTTAACAAAAAGATGATAAGGTGGTTCTCTTTGAAGCTCTCCTTTGGGACACTTTGAACCAATGATTAGGTAATCTTCATATTCTATATAAGTAGTGATTTATGGTTTATTCATTGTATTATATTTGTAGCATCATTTTTCATGGTTAGATAATATAAGACATTGTGATGATATGCAAGTGATTCTCACTATGGTCATATTCATATGCTCAATGCATATTATTTGGATTGCATGATACTTATGTTGATGTCAATCAAATATATAGTTCATTACATAATTGATAAATCCATTGGTATTTTGAAGGTCTCTTTTATACCTAGTGCAATGTTGTTTATATGAATGAAAGCTTGGTGTTTAGGAACCTTTTGTATTATTATTACAAATAAATTGAAGATAAAATGGGAAATAAATCCCATCTGCCAAAGATGTAAATAGTCTTACGAGGATTCTTTTTCATTTATTTTAATGTTTGAAAGACCTCAAGCTCATGCTATGCAACACTCGTGACAATTAGGTTTCAATCACTCATGACAATGAGATTTGTTTATTGAGATTAGAAGAGATTTTGATGGTTATAGAGAATCGAGTGCATAATTGTGCACTTTATCAGACACACTAATATGTGATGATGGTCTTGAAAATATTTGTTTCATTTTATTCAACCCTATTCTTTTGGCTATAATATTTTGAAGCAATTAAAGTTTGTTTGTTAGCAGAGTAATTGATGTTTTATTTATGGTAAATTTTTGGATTTGTTTATGAGGGCATATTAGTTTTTAACTCATTTTGATCATGATTTTTAGTTTAAGATTCCTTATGATTAAAGTAAAGTTATTTTTCATTTCCATGTTTAAAATTCTTTTAGGAAGCCTTGCTTGGGTTTTTTATCGATTGAGAGTGAACTCTTGCATGGCTCGAGTAGAAGTTTTTTTTTTTTTTTTAGTAAACCCTAGTACACGTGGAGAAACATTTTTTTGTTAAGGAGATATGTTTTGATTTTACTCCTATGATAATTTGTTAAGAATATGTAAAATGAAGAAATTTATAGTTGTGTAAACCCTAATTTGGGTTTTGTGCCTTTTGTATAGTTCTTGATAATAGTGTATAGTTTGGATGTAGTAATATAAGTGTTGAAAATTCTTGTAGACTCTTCTTTCAAAAAAATTATTATGAATTTATTGGTTATCATTAAGTCTTAATCCTCTATTGAAAGTCATTTGTCTTTAGGTGTTTGTGGTTATATGATCAAGGTTCTTGCTTTATAACCCTATTTTGGGTTCAGTGCTTGGTTTGACCAAAGTACACTATATTAAAAAAATTATCTCTAATTTTTTAGGGATATCATAGATATGATATACACTTTTAGTTGAAGAAAAATTCAGAATTATCTTTTTTTATTTGTTAAACAAAATTCTGGATAGTTTTTTAAAAACAAGTTGTAACTAATACTTGGTAAGGATCAGTTAGAAGATGGAAGTTTAACACTAATAGATTTGACCATAAATTTCGACCAAAATTCTCGACCAACTAGCAAAATTGTTTGTTTTGGTCGCAATATAAAAGTTAACTTTTCTTTTTTTTACTTGTATGCCCCTGTTGGTCAAAATTTTTGACCAACACGTGCATAAAGGTAAAAAAAAGAAAACATAACTTCATTTTACCACTTTTTAGGTTGCAGAGCAGTGGCGCGGCACTGTGGCTTGACGACCCCACGAGTATGATATGGAAAGGTTTTTCTTTTAAGCTCGATAGACTGTGAAAAGTGCCTCAATGAGCTGTTTGAGGTCGGTTGAGCTATTTTGAATTCTTTCGAGCGCCGTTGATTTGTATC
>MU228465.1:32631-45455 GCA_018584345.1 Thuja plicata | reverse complement strand
GACACATCAACATGCCAACTAGACATGTACACTCACACTTAATTACACTATTTGCAAGAAAATACATTTTACAAAACAAATAATAAGAATAGGAATTATCCAAGGTTGAGACACCTTATTCCTAACAAAAAATAGTAAAACATATTAAATAAATTTGAAAAACATATGGTGCACTAGAAGAGAGAGTCCTCTTCAAGAATATATATATATATATATATATATATATATATATATTTTTATTGGGATATATTTGTTTAGAAAAATATGGTGGGAGATGAAAACTGTCGATTTCAGGCGAGTTGGAATTTGAATTGTTATAAAAGAAAAAATATAGGTCACAAACAAATTTATATTTCTTCATGCACTAGCTATATATGTCATCTATAACATATTTTGAAATTAGGGGAAAATGTTTATTTACATATAATGCTTTGGCGGGAACTAGACCCCTAATTTTGAGTATGTTTCTGCAATTGAAAAATCATCTTTAAAGATTAAAAAAAATATCAAAAATTATTAAAAACAATATTAAAAATATTAATCATAAACTTCATCCATTTTAAAACATTTTATTAGTTTACATCATCTTCAAATTCCAAACATAAATGTCACTTTTATACTATTGAAGCTGGACAACTTTGATTTTGTTAGCCTTTTCCTTTATAAAAGGGTGACAGATTATTGTGCTTATACCCGATTATCCCATCTTCATGGAGCACACATATGAACTTTTCAGATGTCCCAAACGCAATTCTTGATTGGTATAAGCTGCCACTTTCCACCATGTCCATCCATTCTTTGCATATGAGTTTAAGAGTGTTGTAAAATGTGTATGGCGTCCTGAATAGGATCTGTTCAATTATAGTTTGGGGAAGTTTATTATTCAAATCCTTTGATCCATAAAGCAGAGAAATCAACTGCCTTGCCCTTGCAAAGGAAAATCCAATTTTATTAATAAAATAGTAGAGAAATCAATTTCCCTGCCCTAGGAAAAGAAAATCGAAGTTTATTAATAAAATCCATTAATATGAGAAGCACAGAAATCAACTTCCCTTTCCTAGCAAAAGAAAATCGAGAGACGCCTGCCAACAGAATTGTGCGTTCTCTAGATCAGCTTGGAGGCAAATGTTATCACAAAAATATTAAATTGGTAGAGGAACATAATTCGAACAGGCATGGTCTTTTGGGCTTCAGTATTCAGCTGCAAGTATTCTTTTAAAAGTAGTATTCGCCATTTCATTGTGTGATTTATTTTCTTATTATGATGTTAGTCATATGTCGTTTATGCGGTGTTACCACTCAGATAAAGTTACATGTCATTTAATATTTTAAAAGATCTATCTATATTTTTGTAAAGTTAATTATTGCTATATTTTATGACAAAACATTTAGTTATAACTACTTTTAAACTAGCTAATATAGACTCTATATTTAAAATACGTCGAGATGCATCGAGGCGTTGAATTTTTCCAACTTGAATTTTTAAAGGTTAATTATGAAAAAATTCAACACCTCGATGCATCTCAGCGTATTTTAAATATAGAGTCTATATTAGCTAGTAGCAACCGCAGCGCGTGTAACACATTGAATTAATTAATTAGATTAGGGTTAGCATTTAACGTTATAATTTATATCATGGTTCTAGTTAGCATTAGGGTTAGAGTTTGGATTACATTTACTATTATGATTATAGTAAGGGCTTAGTTTTAAGGTTGGGTTTATGGTAATGGTTATGACGAGAATTGTGTTTAGGGTTAGGGATAGGGTTAGTGTTAGGGTTAGAGTTTGGTTTACATTTATTATTATGATTAGGGTAAGGGCTTAGTTTTAAGGTTGGATTTATGGTTATGGTTACAGAGAATTATGGTTAAGCTTAGGGACAGAGTTAGCATTTGAATTATAATTAGAATATGTTTAAAGTTAGGATTAGGGTCTTGGTCAGTGTTAAGGGCAAGGTTGGAATTTCTCTTAGGGTTAGGATTGGAATTATAATTAGGTTGAGGGTAAAGATTTAGATTTGGTCAGGGCTATTGTTTGGATTAGAGTTAGGGTAAAGTTTAGGATTAAGCTTAAGATTAGCATTATAGTAAAGATTTGGTTTAGGTTTATAATTTTCTGTTATGGTTAGGATTATGTTTAGCATTTATAATGAAGTTAGGGTTGGAGTAGGGATTAATGTTAAAATTATGATTAGGTTGACGATATGGTTACGAATAAGATTATTATTATGATTATATGATAGAATAATAGTTATAGTACATTTAAATTCAAGATTAGGATTAGCATTAATGTGTCATGGTTATGTTTTAATATGTCATTTAGCATTGCAATTTATATCATGGTTAAGGTTAGCATTGTGGTTAGATTTTTGTTTAGATTTATTATAATAAAATGTAACATTTCAAATCTATGGGGGAAAGATAAGATATTCCTCTTCCATCCCAAGATGCACAAAGGAAAAATCTAAATTGATCAACCCAAAAAGGATCAATACATAAATGAATCAATCATTTGTAAATGAGAGCAAAGAGCAATGTCTTAAATTCCCCATTTTATGGAAAAGAATGAATGCATGATAGATTTAGAATGATTAAGGATTTAAATTGAAATGGATAGGAGAAATGAACTAACCTTTAAATATTGCAGATTAAAGAATGTTGTTTTTTGGGGTCTATGCTCTATTTCTGGAAAAACTGAAGTATGATCCGAAAAGGAAACGTAGAGACGAACAAAACCTAGAAATAGTTTTCCAATCTAACACCATCTTATGAAAAAGTTCGACCTTGACCCACAAATGTCACCCTTGACCCAAAAATTTTGACCTTGACCTACACAGGTCCGACATAAAATTTGTTTATGGATCCTCAAAGTTTGCCGAAAAGGGTATCCAGATCTGGGTTCAAATTCACAGTCCCAAACTTGTACCTGTAAGAAAAAGAGGTTTTTTTGTTGGGGGGGAGGGGTTTTCCTTGGTCAAACCCTGGCTCTAGAATTAACCTCAAATATATGTAATTGAATTTGCAGAAGTAAACAAAGTAAATGCATAAATTCACCTTGCTTGTAAAAGTCCTTGTGGAGGATTCAAATCCTTGAATCCACAAGTATGTACGCAGCAATGGATCTAGAATTTAGAATGTAGGATGTCTTCAATTAATTTCTTGTTGATCTCTTATACCAAATCTTGAATGGGTTCTTGATTATGAAGAGGCTTGGAAGATGGATGGAGAGATCACCAAAAGGGCACCTATGTAGCTTGAATCATTCAACGACATCCCATGGATCTCTTTGATGAATGGATTCTTGATGATGGATGAATCCTTGATTCAAATCTTTCTTGAATGCTTGCTTGAATCTTCACTTGATAATGCTTCTCAATTGCTCAAGGATGCTTAGGCTTCAATAGAGGACTTAGAGAAAATGAGAGGAGAAAGGCTCCCTTTTACATGAAATCAGGGCACAATCTTCTAAGGAGGTCGACATAGGAGAATTAATTTCCCATTAAAGCCTTTACCCCTAGGAGAGTACCTATGTTAAATATAATTTAGGAATCAATGCTTTAGAACCCAAAATAGCCGACCCGGAAGCGGGAAACAACTTTTGCAAAGACCGACATCCGAAAATTGTGGGACCCTGAGATTTGAACCCTGGGTCAAGGTTGAGGTCGACCTTGACCTAGGTCAAGGTTGAGGTCAACCTTGACCTAGGTCAAGGTCGAGGTTGAACTTATCCTAGGTCAGGGTTAAGGTTGACATAGACAAAAAAGGTCAACCCTGACCTTGAGGTCCAAGATCTCAGGTCTGCAGTCCAGAATGCAGAAAGCAGGTTGGAAATAAGTGGAAAGTGGGGCAGAATAGGGGAAAGCCAGGTCAAAGATTAGGAACCCATTCAAGGTGCTTTTCATGACCCCAAACCACTAACTCAGAAGGCTAAACCAATCTATCATGGAAGTGCTTCCATTTTTCGACTATACATTTTCCAGTATAGAATCAAAAGGGAAGAAAGTCACCCCATAAAGTTGTGCACCTTCTGGCGGCTTTGTGCATGTATGTAGTGCATCTTCTGATGGATTTTATGAAGTACCCATGGATCCATATTCTTATATCACCATGAAATATATTTGTAAAATGCATATCTCTTCAAGATTTAGCAACTTATGTGCATTACCTTTCGAGGATTTAGCATATTGAATTGTAATTGAATGCGTATGTCTTCAGGATTTAGCAACTTATGTGTGTTAAATGTATAGTCAGAAAATGGAAGCAATTCCATGATAGACTGGTTTAGCCTTTTGAGTAAGTGGTTTGGGGTCATGAAAAGCACCTTGAATGGGTTCCTGAACTTTGACCTGGCTTTCCACCTGTTGTGCCCCACTTTCCACTTAGTTCCAACTTGATTTCTGCATTCTATACTGCAGGCCTGAGATCTTGGACCTTAAGGTCAGGGTTGAACTTTTTGGTCTATGTCAACCTCAACCCTGACCTAGGTAAAGGTTGACCTCAACCCTGACCTAGGTCAAGGTCAACCTCAACCTTGACCCAGGGTTCAAATCTCAGGGTCCCACAATTTTTGGATGTCGATCTTTGCAAAAGTTGCTTCCCACTTCTAGGTCAGCTGTTTTGGGTTTCGAAGTGTCGATTCTTAAATTATATTTAACATAGGTCCTCTCCTAGGCATAAAGGCTTTAATGGGAAATTAATTCTCTTATGTTGGCCTCCTTAGAAGATTGTGCCCTAATTTCATATAAAAGGGAGCCTTTCTCATCTCATTTTCTCTAAGTCCTTTATTGAAGCCTAAGCATCCTTGAGCAATTGAGAAGCATTATCAAGTGAAGATTCAAGCAAGCATTCAAGCAATATTTGAAGCAAGGATTCATCCATCATCAAGAATCCTTTCATCAAAGAGAGCCATGGGAGGCCATTGAAGGATTCAAGCTACATAAGTGCCCTTTTGGTGATCTCTCCATCCATCTTCTTCCAAGCCTCTTCATAATCAAGAACCCATTAAAGATCTGGTGTTGGAGATCAACAAACAATTAATTAAAGACATCCTACATTCTAAATTCTAGATCCATTGGTGCGTACATACTTGTTGATTCAAGGATTTGAATCCTCCACAAGGACTTTTACAAGCAAGGTGAATTTATGCATTTACTTTGTTTACTTCTACAATTTCAATTACATATACTTCAGTTTAATTCCAGAATCAGGGTTTGACCAACGTAAACCCCTCCCCACAACAAAAAAAAACCTCTTTTTCTTCTAGGTATAGGTTTGGGACTGTGGATTTGAACCCAGACCTGGATACCCTTTTCGGCAAACTTTCAGGATCCACAAACAAATTTTTTATCAGACCTGTGCAGGTCAAGGTCGACATTATTGGGTCAGGGGTGACATTTGTGGGTCAAGCTTGACCTTTTTCATAAGACGGTGTTGGATCAGAAAACTATTTCTGGGTTTTGTTTGTCTTTGCATTTCCTTTTCGGATCATACTTTAGTTTTTCCAAAAATAGAGCATAGACCCTATAAAACAACATTCTTTGATCTAGAATATTTTAAGGTTAGTGGATTTCTCCTATCCATTTAAATTTAAATGCTTAATCATTCTAAATATATCATACATTCATTCATTTCCCTAAAATGGAGAATTTAAGACTTTCCTCTTTGCTCTCATTTACAAATGATTGGTTCATTTGTGTATTGATCCTTTTTGGGTTGGTCAATTTGGATTTTTCCTTTGTGCATCTTGGGATGGAAGAGGAATATCTTATCTTTCCCCCATAGATTTCAAATGTTACATTTTATATGTTACAAATAATAGTTATGGTACATTTAAATTCAAGATTAGGATTAGCATTAATGTGTCATTTTTATGGTTTAATATGTCATTTAGCATTACAATTTATATCATGGTTAAAGTTAGCATTGTGGTTAGAGTTTTGTTTAGATTTATTATAATAATTAGAATTTTTGGTTTTGATTAGGATTATATTCAAGGTTTACAATATAAGTAAAAGAAAAATGGAAAAGCTTTCTATAATATTTTTACGAGACATAAAATCCACATATATAAAAATAAATTTTGTTGTTTGTCAAACTTACATAAATCAAAGAGAAAATATATGTTTCACTTCAACCTTTTTGAATAACTAAGAAGTATGAAAGGTCAAATCAGAACTAACTATATGTAAAACAGTTCACCATAATGATTTAAGTACATGACATATTCATCAATGATAAGATTAGTATTGCGACCTTTATTTGTATAATGATCGCAATATACTTCTTTCATCATAGATGGAAATGCATCTACTTTTAGAGATTTCTCGCGAACTACTTTTGGAACATCTTCCATTTTCAATATTTCTAGTTCTTCAACATTGTCAATCATTAAGGCCGTACGTTCAACAACTTTAACAATGCCTCTACATGCCTCTAAAATTAATCTTGCACATTTGTCCACATCAATTTCAAAAACATCATTTGAGTCCACAGGGGCATTTGGGCTTGCAATAACGATTTCTGATTCGTTCTCTGAAACATCCATAGTTTGAAATATTTGCTGCAAATTTAAAATTAAAAAAGATTTATCTACATTTTTGTAAAGTTAATTATTGCTATATTTTATGACAAAACATTTAGTTATAACTACTTTTAAACTAGTGGAAGGCTTTTTCTATTTTCATGTGTAAAAATTTGAAACATATTTGTGAGGTAGTGTAAGTTTCTAATAAGGAATGAAATGGGTATTATATCTTGTGTAACTTGTATATGAATATCTCATAATTTATGGCTCTCTAACAAATACATTTCTGTCTAAAATATAATGAATACTTAAATAGTTCTATAGGTTTGTTATAATAGTTTTCACAAATAAAAAAATATTTGATTTTATATTTATTTTGATACAGTGCCTTAAAAATAAAATATATTTTGTTTTATTTTGTATGAAGATGGGAATTTTAAAGAAGAATATAATCTTAATCTATGCAATGATCCATATCTATTAATTATAATAATGATTTATTTACGTTTTATATTTATAGACTGGTTTATATTTATGTACACTTTAATTTTATCTATTCACCTATAGTTTTATGTTAATTAAAAATACAAATTTGTGTGTAATCATCCTTTGAGGGAAACTGAGCATATTTATTATGTAGTTTATTGTTATGTATTTTTCTCTGAAATAATTTTATAATTAATTTTAATCTTTACATCATCTAATATAAGAATTATAAAAAAAATATAAATCATATAGAAAGATTTCATGAAGTTTCTTTCATAATTAGAACCAACAACATGTCTAATAATTTACCTTGTTCTATATTTATGTCCATCCCTACCTATTCTATTGTTTCTTGTATATCAAGATCTATATGAAGTTAACCTCATATTGAAAAAAAAAACCATCACTACCACCTTATATTGAATATCATTTGTACACTAATGAATTTCATACTTGACTAGATTTGGAGCACTCATATTGTATTTTTAGAAAAGGTTGTCTAGAATATTGTTACTATTAAAAGGTTAATATAATTATTTATCAATCAGACTTGAGAGATCAAGTAAAATATTAGATTCAAGAAGATATCATTCTCCCACTCACTATTTTATTATCAAACTATTGCAATCGATTCTCTTATTTTAAATTAATTTGTTTGATATTGATCATATATTTAATTTTAAATATAATAAATTAATATAAAATATTTATATGTTTATATTATATTAAGTTAACTCAATTTAAACATAAGAAAAAAAACATTTTAGTTTTCACATTGGTCAACTAACAAACATTCTTAATTAAAATGCTTTTTCTTACAAGGTTTCTTAGATTTGCTACAACAAGGTATGCTTTTCTAGGGTTCATTCTTTTTAAACTAAGAGTCATAATGAATATTTATACTATTATAGAACCTTGTCATTTGTTATTAGATCTATATAATTTTTCCTATTTCTATGTTAGAATGTTAACCTTGCGTGTTGCATGTAAGTGGAGGTTTACAAGATAGTGATTTATGGTGAGATTTTTTTTTATTGTATTTATTTAGTGTATACATATAATGTATATTTAACTGTATTATCCTAAAATGTACTCACCTACAATTAGATCTTTAGTTAGGTCAGATTATTCTGTTGATGTTAGGATATTATATTCATTCTACTCCATCCAACCCCATTTCTACTCTTTTTTTTCTTTTTAATGGGCAATGGGCCTTAGCCAAAAAAATTTAAAGTATACATTATGATCAGCATACAAAAGAAAAAATAAAATTTTTAACGTATAAGTATACATTATGATCGGTATATTAACCATACTATCTGAAGATGACACATTTAGTGAGAGTATACATTATGATCAACATACAAAAGAAAGTACATATGAGAATGTTTTCAAAAAAAATTCAAATCCATTATATGAAGAAGGTGAAGCATTTTCAGATAGTATGGTTAATATACCAAGTTTTGAGGATGAACACTACAATGTTGAGAGTATGATATCATCATCAGAGGAAGAGGCCAAAGGAATACATAATGTTTCAAATCTTGAAACCATGGAAACTTCATACAAAAACATTTATATGAAAGTTTTAGACATGTTTAAGGAGGAAGACGATCTTGGGGAAAAATCTAATCTCATTGAAGAGAACATGATTTTGCAGAACTGTCATGAACAGAATAATGAATTCACTGATTTTAACGGATGCACAGGTTTGATGTCATGCATTAGTCCTTTCTATGACATGATTAATGATTATGGAACTTAGTTTGGATATGTCTCTAAGTAAAAGGTAAGTATATCTATATACAACAGACAAGTTGATAACAAAATGTGTCATCTTGCATGTAGTTGTGCATTTTATGGTGAGACAGGACACTGCAAGAAGCATGGATATGGCTTGCAGATTATCAGAGAATGTAATAGTAATAATTATAGCTGGATAAGAGAAAGTGTGAGCATATTTTATCAAATAGATCTCAGTATTATTTCCAGATTAATGTTAACAGAATGTGATGAGAATAAGATTTTTGATAGAGGCAAGTATTGCTTTTGTATTTTGGTGCCCTAGGGCTACCAAATTATATGTTATGTGATCTCTATACTGTGGTTCCATAACCAAAGTGATTGACAGTTGGTCTTCTTTTATCAAAGATAACTAAATTCCTACTATACTCGCAAGGAGCATATGTCCCCAGAAAGAGCCACTATTGGGTCACTTAAAATTTTCCATTTTGAAGTTCCAAAATAACTTGATTATGTTCTTTGTTTAACATGTGAAGAATTCAGATAATGTTATCCATCATAGCAAATGATCTTGGGCATTTTTTCATTGTTTTGTGGGTCATGAAATCAGCTATTGCGAAATGGCAAAATTTTACATTTGCGCACAGGAAGAGAACAAAGGTGGTGAAATGGCAACTTTTCGCTCTTTCCCAGGCAACATCAAAAGGGTTTACGAAATAGATATTTTTCTCTATTTCGTGGAGGAGATATTATTGGTTTATGAAATAATGAGATTTTGCATAACAGAGAATAAAGGACACTTGTGAACTAGTGAAAGAGGTATTAAAATGAGATGGTCATCATTTTAATGAACTGACAAAACAAAAATGTTGAAATACAATGGGAATTAAATGGTCGTGAGCTCAAAATTAAAAGAGCCAATGCATGAATTAAAATAAAACAAGTGACGATCGAGCTCTGAGGATATACTGAAACAAAAGCAAAGTCGATGAAAGAAAATTATTGAGATAGATTATAATTGAATTCAAATAACACAAGATAGATTGATACAATTTCTCTGGGGTTTGCAAATCAGGAAGAATTCTATCAAAAGAAAATCCCTGAGAAAATATGTTTAAGAAATATTGTAATTTCGACATACTGCAAAAATGATATATGCAGAGGATTAAAATGATCAAAATCTAAAAATCTAAAAAAGACTTAGTTCTAAAAATTAAATTTCCCAACTATGGTAAAAATCTTATATTCGTACATTCGACCAAGCTAAAATCCAAAATATAGGTAGTTATCAACTAATTAGTTGATTAGTTTTTTCTCAAAAGAGTTTTCTAAATTTTAATGAAGAATGATGTATTTTCACTCTAAAGGGGTATGACAACTATTCAACCACATATATATGTGGTGTAAAATGTAATCATAAAGAATCATCACATGGTAAAATATACATTGATAGTTTGATTTTTAGAAATAGACTCAACAACTGCAAACATGAACATTGATGAACTATTTTTTCAAAATCAATAAAGGATAAGTGTTTTTAGTCTCACTTGTGGTAAGAAATTTCAATTATTTTCTATTTAGTCCCTTGTAATTATTGAGCGGATCAATAACTATTCTGGTAATGCTTATGATAGAGAGCTTTTTGTCTTCCATGTTTGTCTGATCATCAAGAAATCAGTGAAAAGTTGGTGTTTCCTATTTCTTGTCCAGTTGGTTTTCTAACCAAAGAAATTAAATTCAGTTAGACTAAAAAAGTGTTTAGATTTAGCCTCTCTTCATTGATAGAATTTGAATAGTTGTTGGTGTTGGGATATACACTGTCTTACAAGGTTGTACATAGGATTGGATTTGAATTGACTCTATTGCCCAAGTTGAAATTGACACTGATCTTATTAATTATTGGAAAATAGGCATTTGGTTTTATGTTTAAAGTTTTGTTTCTATTTATCATTCATTCATTTCAAGCATTATTTCAAATAGCAGGTTTATCAAAATCATAATCGAGCACTCTCGTTTATTAGCCAAGACAGTAGGATAACCTCAACATTTAGTAGGCAAGCTCATAGGATTTCCAACCTAGAGTTTTGGGAGCCAACATGGACAGGTAGGGGGGATCGTCAAATTCCACCCAGCAATCAACTACCTACCTAGTTTGTCCTATTTCGGCAATTAGTTGTGAATAACAAATCTAGACGACTGCCCATTTTATTTAATTGAGAATTTCGTCTATACTTGTTTTTTTTTGTTTCTGTGTTCTATTATTTTTCAAATTTCAGGAAGGAGCCGAAGAAGCAAGGTCGTCTTGCACCGTCCTTTCGAGAATCAAACCTCTCAGCTCTTTAACAAATTGTTTTTGTCTTTCACTGAACATTGTACTTGTTATTTCCGGTTAAGAAACAAACAGGGAATGTTTTCCTTCATTTCCTCATCGTTTCCTCCAAGGAGGATGCAGTGGCATCTACTTATATCTAAACCCATTCTCCCTCAAAACATATTCATCATTTGCCAGATCTGCTTAGCCCTGAGATATTACAGCTCCATCCTTGCATTCATAGCTTCCACATCTTCATCTCACAAACAAAATGCTTTCTCTTGAATTAAAACCCCCAACAAAAGGAGAAAAGTAGAACCATCTTCCAGAATATTTGATGTGTTCATCAACCATAGAGGTCACGATGTCAAACTCACTCTGGTTGCTCAGCTTTACGATTCCCTTAAGGAGTTGGGAATACAGGCATTTTTTGATTCCGAAGAGAAGGAGCATAGAGTTTCATTTATTTTGACCATTGAGACTACTATTCGGTCTGATTCCGTGCATATTGCTATATTTTCACAAAGCTAGGCAGAGTCAAATTGGTGTCTGTGTGAGCTAATTCTTATGTTACAAACTGATGCCAAGATTATTCCTGTGTTTTACCAAGTTCAATAGTGGGAACTCCGCCATATCGAAAAGGGAGTATATGCCGAGGCATTTCTCAAATATCAAGAGAAGGGCCGGTATCTTGAAAAGATTGAGCAGTGGAAGGAAGCCCTTCAACAAATTTCTTACATAGCAGGAGACGTATTCTAAAATCCAGAGTAAGCTTTCTGCCCGTTTTCAACCTACTTGGTAACTCAACTTCTATGTTTTTCTTCTATGAAAACAAGGTTAGTTGCAATTAGCAAAATTTATTCTCATAAAATCTCCCTTTCTCTTACAACTCTAACGACTGCAAAAGCTTTGCGTCCACTGCGAAAAACGAAGTAGAAAGGAAAAAACATTTATATGTTGCCAAGCATCCAGTCAGATTTCATAAGCTCGTGGGAGATTTTGTAAGGCGATGCCTTGGTAACTTTGTTCAATATTTTGAATGGCAGTGTACTGGAATGAAGAAAGCACTAGCAAAAGGGAAAGCTGATGTTGTTGGCATTTTTGGCATGGGTGGGGTTGGGAAGACAACTCTCTCCAAAGAGTTGTTCAACCAGAAGAGATCAAAATACACAAGAGAAATTTTTCAGTTTGACGTGCGAGAAGCGTGTGCCACTGGTAAATTACTTTCATTGCAAAGTAAACTCCTTCGAGATATCTTCAGTGAAGATCAAACTTTTCAAAGTAACAAGGAAGGGACAAGCTATATGAGGGATCGTCTAAACAGGAGCAGCTCTTTCAGTTTCCTAATTGTTCTAGATGACATTGATCATGTGGAAATATTAGATGCTCTATTAATCATGGATGTATTGAAAAAGTCTCATAATAATCTAGTAATTATTACCACCAGAAATGTAGGGGTTCTTATAAGTTCAGGAATTGACATTGGCTATCATTTTAAAGGATTGGAGGGAAAAGATGGGAGAGAGTTGTTTTGTTGGCACACTTTCGACCAACCCCTTCCACGTGTAGGGTACAAGGATCTAGTTCTGGACTTTGTTAACGTGTGCGTGTTGAAAACAGAGGAAAAAACAGAATAAAGAAATACCACAGAAGACCAAGCAAAATAAACAGAGAACAGATTTTTATATTATGCCTGCAATCATAATATTGTTTACATGAAAAGCATTTCACAGAGCTGCCTTTGCTCTATCTTCCCAAAACA
>MU228465.1:15248-28382 GCA_018584345.1 Thuja plicata | reverse complement strand
ATTTGCCTTTGAAGCAAAACCCTTTTTTCTATTTTCTTCAATCTTGCCCTTTTCAATGAACTGGGTTTCTGACTTTGATACTTTGAAAACTCTTTGAAATTTCTGCTAAATCAACTTCATCTTCAACTTCTCTTCAACCTCCAGTAGAACCCTTCTCTTCAACCTGCTCTGATACCACTTTGTTGAAAACAAAGGAAAAAATAGAACAAAGAAATACCACAGAAGACCAAGCAAAATAAACAGAGAACAAATTTTTATATTATGCCTGCAATCATAATATTGTTTACATGAAAAACATTTCACAGAGCTGCCTTTGCTCTATCTTCCCAAAAAAGAGACTTCACATCTTCTCACATAAAAACAGAGTATTTTTCTTTACAAATCTGAACTGCTAAGAAAAGAAGAAGTTTCCAGAAAAACCTACAATGAAGTCTATATGCATCGAAGAAGAGAAAGGAAGAAGATACAAGGAAGAAAGAGTAAATGCGGTGGGTGAAGTAGCTACATTAAATGACAGGGGAGATTAGAAGAGTGACTAGCTGGAGGTCCACGTCAGTCACATACGCCAACAGTGCGGAGGCTTAACCCTATCTCTCATAGTTCGGGGCCGACATGTTTCTGGTAGAGCCCAGTGGTATTGGCAAGATGAATTGGAAAAAGTCAAGGAGACTCTCCACAAAGATATAAAGCAGAGGTTGAAGATAAGCATTGATACATTAGAATATGAAGAAAAGAAGATTTTCATGAACATAGCTTGCTTTTTAATCGGAAAATCTATTACAAAGGCCACACTCATATGGAAGGGATGTGGATGGAGAGCCCGCCATGCTTTGGAGACACTAAAAGAGAGATGTCTAGTTGAGGAAGTTAAAGAAGAACATCTGAGTAGGCTAGAATCTAAGTGGGAATCTAGCTTAGGAGTGTCTACTTTGAGAATGCATGACCACCTTCCGGTATAGGGAAGGGAAATGGTAGATGAACTGAGCTATCTTCATCGTGTGTGGCGCCCCCAAGATCTTAAATCTTTGGTATGCTTGCCCTTAAACCACACTTTTTTGCCTTATAGATACTTAAAATTTGGGAATTCCTATTATTGCAGAAAGGTAAGCTACACTTTTGTGAACACAGGAACTAAAGGGATTTCAAAACATCTTGACACAAAGCAAAAGCAGGTGTTTCCATTCCATTGCAGAAAATTTATTGGTTATGGAATTACATACTTTCTAGGGGAACAGAGAGATGGTTCTGATGCTTCTCTACCATGGCTTTAGCTTGAGTATCTAAGTTGCCTTCCACTTGACCTGAATTTAGATATAAGCTCAAGCATTTTTTCATGGATCCCTCATCAAAACTTGTAGTATGTAAGAATCAGCAATGGGTGTTTCCAAAAATTATGGCAAAGTGATGTCTAGGTATTTGTTCTTCACCATCTAATATTAAATCTTCATCAACGCTATACTAGATTTTATGGTAGTTTCCTGAATATTGTTTATACCCTTAAGTCTGAAATAAGTGTATTTTATGTAACAGGCACCTTCCAATTTAAGAGAACTGCAGATTCATAGCACCTATCTAGAAAAGTTTCCAGATTTGTTAGGAAAAATAAGTAATATGGACATGTTAGTTTTACATGCCAGGGACATCCAAACGGATATCTGCTGTTTGTTAGAGTCCTTCAGAATGAATCTTCGTAGTTTAGGGCTCGTTTGGTTCCTAGTATTAACCTGGAATAGTCATTATTTAATGGAGAATAAAGTAATTCGCCGTTTGTGGCCATTTTTTGAATTCTCAAATTAGAAATTTATCCCCATTTTTAGGCCAATGCTTGGATTAATTAATTCCAGAATAAGTTATTCATGGATTCAAAATAAGTTATTGATGGATTCAAAATTACAACAAAATGTATAAGTCATCAGGTCTGTGCGTGAACAGTTCTTTAGGTTTTGTGGAAAAAATATTATTATTATTTTTTTTTAAATATTTTTTTATTTTAATCCTTTATTTTTAAAGTTAATAATTCAAATATTAAAATTTGAACTGATCAAAAAATTAAAATTTGTAAGAAAATATTTTTTTAAAGTTAATAATACATATTTTAATTTAAAAATATATAAGTTAAAAATACATATATATTTTAATTAAAAAACCAGCAACAAAAATGATAAGTTCAAAATTTGAAATTTGTAAGAATTTTTTATTTTTAATAATTATAATTTTTTAATAAGTTTAAAATACATATTGTTCAAATTAATTAAAAAAATGAAAAAAAATCCTTATTTCATTTCCACATTATGGGATCCAAACGTAGAATAGATTAATTCCCAGTCATCTTCTAGGTGAACCAAACAAGTCCAACCTTATTCCAACTTTCGTTTTCACAATTAATTAATCCGAAAATAGGTCATTATTCTAGAATAGGCCTTTTCTAGATAAATTAATTCCATGCACCAAACTGACCCTTAAAAACTCGACATTAGAAGGAGACCTGGGCTACAATGATACTATAGATCAGCGGACAACTCAGAAATCCCTAGTTATATATGATTTCAAACTACTTTGGGAGGGGGAATTAGCTTTGAATAACGAGGAATGGTCTAGAACAGTAATGCGTGACGTTGAGAATCTAGAGATTAACGGCCATGAACTTGTAATGAAGATTTTAATGAATGGAAATTGTTGTGAAAGTCTGAAATCTCTCAAAATTTGTGAAATGAAAGATCTTGTTGAAGTGGATTTAGCAAGGATAAAGATGTTAAATTGTCTTGAGATTACCAACTATGAAAATTTCAAAAGATTCTTAGCAACGTCCGATCTTTGCAAGTTTATAGAATTGAAGATTAGTGAATGTCCGGATCTTGACGAGTTAAGGCTTGCACATCTGAGCTGCTTGGAGATAATTACAATTGAAAACTGTAAATATTTGAAAAGCATCTCAGGAATATCTAATCTTGCAAATTAGCTTGAAGAATTGAAAATTTTTGGTTGTCATATGCTAGAGGTTAAAGAGCTAAGGCTCGCACATCTCAGTTCCTTGAAGAAAATTAAAATTCAAAACTTTAATTATTTAAAATGTGTGTCAGGAATATTTAATCTAGCAAAGCTTTTAGAATTGAAAATTTCTAGTTGTGACATGCTGGATCTTGAACAACTAAGGCTTGCATAGCTTAGCTGCTTGGAGAAAATTACCATTGGAAATTGTAATCATTTGAAAAGTGTGTCAGGAATATCTAATCTTGCAAAGCTTAGAGAATTGGAAATTTCCTGTTATCAAGTGCTTGAGTTTGAGTGCTCGTGTCTCAGTCATATGAAACATCTGGAGAGGATAAAAGTTGATAGATATGTGAAGATGAAATATTTTGAGTTGGATAGTTGTCAAAATTTGATAACAATAATGATTGGTTGTAAAAACAATGTCGAATTAAGCATTCGCAACTGTACACAGCTTGAGAAGTTAGCAGATTTAATAGGTCCAAGTTGCTTGAAGAGTATTATAATTGATGGATGTGGGAATTTGAAATATCTTAGATTGTATGGTCTTGAAAATCTGGAAATTCTCTCAGGTAACATGGAAGTTAGACAACTGGAGATTAATCAGTGCCCTGTGCTCGAGGAGTTGCCTAGTTTTGCCAAACCGAGCTGCTTGGAGAAAATTAAGATTCACTTTTATGAAAAGCTACAGAGCATTATACTGCCAACTGTTGGGGATATGAAACCCAACCATCCCTTCTTTCCCTCCAAGAGACTCTATCTCTTCCACTTCTTTAGTGGCTTCTCAAAAGTCTCTTTGGAGCTCTTTGTTTTAGTCATTGTTGTAACTTGTAAAACTTCATCTGAATCAATAATACATTCTCCTGCTCAGTGTGGATGTAGGCATTATTGGCCAAACCACGATAAAAATGTGTACTCTATTTTTGTGTTCTTGTTTTCATATTTTATTTCTGCTCTCTAACTTTTACAATTGGTATCAGAGCAAGGTGTTGTTATTCACTTCAGGGTTGAAATTCTGGGATTATGGAGGAGCTCAAAGTGCAAAAGTTTACAAGCAATAATTTCAGCCTGGGGAAGGTGAAAATGGAGCCGCTATTAATTAAGCAAGATATGGCACTTGCTTTAGAGGGGAAATGGAAGCAACCAGACATGATGTCTGATGAGGACTGGGAAACGATGGACAACAAGGCAAGAGAGACAATTCTTCTTTCACTGTCCAAAAATGTGTTGTTCAATGTTACAGAAGAAACAACAACAAGTGCAATTTGGAACAAGCTGAAAACTACTTATGCAATGGCGTCCACTGCAAACAAGGTTTTCATCATGAAGAAACTTTATAGTCTAAAAATGAAGGATGGTGGCAGTATGGCAAATCACGTCAACGAATTTAATGCTCTTCTCAGCCAAGCAAATTTGGTAGGCATGCCACCAAGTGATGAAAAAAAAGTTGTTTAATTGTTATGTTCTCTCTCCCAGCCAGCTGGGATGGAGTTGTAACAGCCATAAGCACATCCACTCCGGGCTAGAAAAGGTTAGTTTTTGATGAAGTTGCATCTACTCTTCTCGGTGAAGCCATGAGAAGAAAGAGTGATGTTCCTTCGTCCGGTGAAGCCTTAATGATAGTGAGCATCGAATCTAGAGGAAGGAGCCATCAAAGAGGTAGAAACTCCAACAATAGAGGGAGATCTAAGTTTGCAAAAGGGACAGATTTGAAAGAAAGAAAAGGGGATTGCTGGTTTTGTGGAAAAATTTAATAAACAAGAAATTAAAAGTAGTATATTTAGTCATTATTAATTAATTTATATGTAGTATGTGTTAATAAACAATTTTTTCCTCTTGAAATATCTTTACAAACAACCTCTAAATGCCCATAACAATGACCACAAGATCACTCACTAAATCCTCCATATTGCAGAAAAATCAAAGTGATTTAAATACCTTAATCTAGAAAACATGAACACACAAACCAAAAGTTTATTGGCTTAACATGATTACAAAACTATGTTCGAATAAGAAAGAAATAACCACAAGATTGATTTCAAACAGAAAGATAAATAATTAGACCACAAGATTTGGAAGGAATAACCTTCTCTTTACTTCAAACACATAACAAGAATCACCAAATGATTATTTTCCCCTACAACCATATCCATCTATCTAAACTATTTAGGAAATAAAGTATATTAAATCCCCCTAATTATTCTCTGCAATTTTCAATATAAAAAGCATTCTACTTTCCCCAGCAGCCACCAGACTCCCGTTAGAAAGAAGAACCCCCTGGATTTTTCCTTCTTTTGCATATTTAACTTCATTCCTCCCGATAACTTAATTTTCAGTTATGTAACTGAATCCTAGAGAAGTTAGTAATTGATAATTTACATCTCTTATGACTTTTATCCCTTGATCCATTTCTAATAATGTTGCTTATAGAACAACATTATAAGATTAATGTCCTAAACGGATGGATGTTATGGTTCATCTTAAGTTTAAAGGTCACTTAAGATGGCACACTACATCACTGACACCTATTATGATTATATTCATGTGTTTAGTGACTATTTGCATGAGCTCTTACAACTTCTCTGATCTCATATTACAGGAACTACTAGTTATGAAGGATGTTAATGGTTGAAAAAACCCAACACATCTATTTGAGCCTCCATTCGCAGTTAAAATCAAGACCACTAATGCACTATATTCACTACTACTTTCTCCAATGATCTTCACCCTATATGAGTTCTGCACCGTGAGTTCCTTTGAATGCTCCAACATTTTGATTCCTCGGCGCAATGCAAGATGACAGAGATGTCATTGAAACTCTGGCATATACATCCTTCAATCTGCATTCTCCATAACATCATATACCTATCATTCAAGTTGAATCAACAACTAATATTGATTCGATGGAATCCCAAGTTTGGTGCCTTTCATTTCAAATTGCCAGTCGAATCAAATTCTGTCCAATTCGTTATCACAAAAATAGGATCAGTGCACATAGTCTGTATCAAATGGATCGGGCATTTTACCATATGATCATCGTGTCCTTCAAGAACACTTTCAAACAACTACTTAGCCTCCAGTGCTATTGGTCGAGCATCCTCAGTCTTCTAAAAAAGAATTCACGCTATCTCCTTTTGGATCGGGCCTTGTGCTTAGTTCGGCACATGATTTGAAATGGGATCTTTCAAAGATTATGGAGGGAAAATTCTATGAAGTCGTGTCATGCAGTTTATCATGGTGACTAGCGGGAATTCTGGCATTGATGTCCGGTTCACCTTCTTCATTCCATTGGATGTTCCCTTCAATTTGTTTCTAGTGGTCTCGACATTTAGTCAAGTAACTGGTGCGTATCCTCCATCGTGATCCGATTTTAAATATTGTGATTCAAGCCACTATTTATGTGCCATGTGCCAATAAAGTTGCAGGCTCTGTATTCTGGATTGCTCAACTTAACTAGAGGTAATGGCTTCGCCTCTTCATGGTGCCACCTACCTAGACTTGATTTCATCCAAGTATTCTTTTTGTGTCGTGACATGGCTTTGAGCTTATCGATGCAATCAAGCATCTTGTACAATGTAATTCTTGTTAAACCTGGTGGCTACATTGTTGAGAATGATGAGAACGGTGGTTGTTCATTCTATGGTGAAACACCATACAGGTAGTTTGAGGCAGCGTACAGTGAAACACAGTATGGGTAGTTTGAGACAAATGTGTATGGTGAAACCTTGCAGAGTATGACACAAGTACTATGTGGAGTATGGTGATACTACATGTACGGTGAAGGTGGAGTACAAGTACAGATTACACAGTACGATTACTATACTTCAATACAGTGTCAGTTTTGAGGTCAGAGGGAATCTTCAAGGCAAAGGGAGTGATCCGAAGGGAGTCTCTGAGGTGAAGGGAGTGACTCGAGGTGGAAGGGAGTGTCCGAGGCCAAAGGGAGTGACTCGATGCCAAAGGGAGTTTCTGAGGCAAAGGGAGTTAACCAATGCCAAAGGGAGTGACCGGATGTTGAAGGGACCATCAACTAGAGGAGTGCCAAGGCTTCTAGTAACCGTTTCATGGAGAGATAATTGCGATAAAAAATTCTATAAGGAATCACAAGTGTATAAATTTTTGCAAGATTCGTTAGGAATGATGAGGCTAAAAGGCTGGAATAGTAGAATGTCAAAGTGGTGTAGAGTCAGGTTGATTGTAACACAATCTGAGCTATGAAAAAATACATTATTGTTTGTATGTAACATTGTTACTATAAAACAAAGAAGTCACTCAGGTTTTTCGGTGGTGGGTTTTTTCCAGAAACGGTCTCCCATGTAAATTTGGTCTCCTGTGTTTATCTTGTGTGCATGACATTTTCTATGTTCCTGCTTTTGTTTATCTCAATATTCTGAAGTAGATTCGAAATCTTTATTATTTCCTCTGTAAATTGGAATTAGGAAGGCATTTCCACATTGTTTCTTTCCTAACAAGTGGTATCCAAGCCAAACCAGTTTTTTGTTATCCTTATTAGGTAGGGTTGGTCATTGTATCAATTTGTTTCCTGTGGGATTTTTCAAAGTGTTCATATAGAAATTGACATGGTAGGTATATCAGGGAGAATAGACATTGAAAATTTCAATGGGACAAACTTTGAGTTGTGAAAACTTATTATTTAAAATATGCTAGTTGATTGAGATCTGTAGATTGATTTGTCAAGTAACAAGCCTCCAGGCATGAAGCAGGAAGATTGGGATCTGGTGGATAGAAAGGCTAGAGGAATAATAAGGTTGAGCCTTGCAGATTTTGTTCTATTGAATGTCCATGAAGAGAAATCTGCATGTTCTTTGTGGAAGAAGTTGGGAGATATTTATCAAGAAAAATCCTTGGTAAACAAGATCTTCTTGAGAAAGAAGTTTTAATATCTGAACATGGATAGAGTAACGGATGTGGAAAATCATCTAAATGCGTTCAATATGGTGATTGCACAACTAACATCTAACGGTATATCTTGTAGTGAAGAAGAGCATCGCATGTTGTTGTTTGGATCGTTGTCTGATTCATGGGATCATCTTGTAATGGCCATCGGATTTACTACCACCAAATTTAAAATGGCTGAAATGGTTATTGCACTTTTGTTGGAGGAGATTCAGAGGAAATCTTCTAAGGTGGCGAAAGAGGTTCTTTTCGTTTGAGATAAATCAAAGGACAAAAGCAAGAAGGATGTGTATTCTAAATATTCTGGAAAGAAGTCCAAAGTGAAGTGCTGGAACTGTGGGCAAGCTCGTCATATTTGAAAGGATTGTAAAGTGAAGAAGAAGAAGAAGGAAATGAAGAGTTCTTCTAATTTTGAGTCTTCTCAAAGTGATCATGAAGATGTCAGTAGTGGTGCTTTGGCTAATCGGTCATTTGATGATGACTGGTTAGATTAATTTGATCTTCATGTGGAAGATGTTAGTCATGATGCCATGTGTGACTTGATACCACTGTATAGTGGGGGTTGTTGGTAGTGATGTGTGGAATATGTTTGCCACGATGCCATGTGTGATTCGACACCACCGTATAGTGGGGGTTGTTGGAATTCATGTGTAGAAAATGTTTGTCACAATGCCATGTATGACTCGACACCACCGTACAATGGGGGTTATTGGCAGTGATGTCTGGAAGAAGTTTGTCACGATGCCATGTGTAAATCGACACCACGGTTTAGTGGGAGTTTTTGGTAGTAATGTAGTCAATAATCTTCATTAGTATTATAGATATTGAAGGTGTGAGATTCTGATGTTGTAGAAGGATCTTTTCAAATTTTTTGAAGTACTATTTGTAGATGTTTATCTTTATGTGATTGAAGATGTTGACAACTTGAGGACTCTACATGGTTTTTTGATAAATGTGTAGATTATGTTTTCATTTCACATGTTATGGTATGTTGATATGGAGCATGTTATCTCTTTGTTTGAGATGTTTTAGATCATGTTGTCATGTTTATGTTCCTGAGGTCGTGGTTGGAACTTTGACATTGATCTCAGTTTGTTTTCTTTTTATTGATTATTTTGATCACTTTTTGGATGCTTTGGGATATTTCTATGTTGCAATTGGAGTGGACATGGATTCTTTTAATGAAATGGTCACATGGATACTTAGAGACGGTGGTGATGTTTTCTCTTGTGATTAGAGATGTATTTGTTGAAATGGTTGATTGTTTCAGTAGGAAGTCTGACAGGCATGTAGAGGTGTATGTAGAAGGATATGGTACATGGTTGATGTACTGTTGATGTTCTTGATGCTACAATTTTGTTGTTGCACTTCTACGTGAAGTTGTTGAATGGTTTCATATCAGGTAGACATTGCCTATGCAATGGGAGCTTCTTAGTGTATATGTGGCAGATAGTGCTTTAAGGCTTGAAACTGTATGTTACAGGTTATATATGTTATTGATTTTCAATTCATGATTGTATACCTTGGAGGTATCAAAATAAGCACGGTTAAGTTCGAATGGAGGACATGGTCATAATAAGTAACTCTGTGATATTAGTACGTACCTCGTCAAGTGGGAGATTGTTGAGAATGACAAGTACAGTGGTTGTTCACCATACGGTGAAAACCATACAGGTAGTTTGAGGCAGCGTACAGTGGAACACCGTACGGGTATTTTGAGACAAATGTGTATGGTGAAACCTTGTAGAGTACAACATGAGTACTATGTATAGTACAGTGATGGTGTATGTATGGTTAAGGTGGAGTACAAGTATAGATTCCATAGTATGAGTACTATACTTCAGTACGGTGTCAATTCTGATGTCGGGGGGACTCTTCAAGGCGAAGAGAGTGACTTGAAGGGAGTCTCTGAGGTGAAGGGAGTGACCCGAAGGGAGTCTCTGAGGTTAAGGGAGTGACCTTAGGTGGAAGGGAGTATCCAAGTGGATTCAAATTTTGTATTATTTCCCCTATGAATTGGCAGTAGGAAGGCATTTCTACACAGTTTATTTCCTAACAATTACATTTGAATTCATGCAAACCGCAAATTCACCTTTTCTTTTACCAAAACTGTTGAGAGAATAGGCTCTAAGGCATTGTGATTTTGTTCAAACATCCAAATTGGGCACGATTATCATGTTGATTGGCTTCACAAACATTGAAATACCTTAGCCTTCATGATCTTGGAGATTGGTTGTAAGGATTGAAGCTCAACATCATGAAATGGAATGACGTCTCTGATGTACCATGTTTTATGACCCTAATAGATGGTCAGGTACCATTATATTGGGCTTCTGCACTGATGGGCCTACATATCTAAACTGACAGCTTGTGCTCTTGAACTGGAAATTTGAATGGTGGTCCTTTAAATTTTATGTTGAAACCTTGAACTTTGAACTTAATGATCCGAGATTCAGTTCAAACCATGCTCGCAACATTACTTTTTTACAAATTAAGCATCGCCAACGCATTGTTAGTGTTAAAAACCAGCGATAAACTAAAACAATTTAAGAATTCTTTCCATGGGAGTGCATTTTCAACAGTTTAAAACCGGGGAGCTGAAGGCATGCCAACAGTATGTAATTATTTTAATATTTATTGTATATATTTTAATATTTAATTAAATAATTAATTTTTTCTTTACCTTTTTTTACAAATAAGTCTTAATTATATTATTTTGTATAGAAATATTACACTTTAGTTTAATTTTTTATATTGATATTTTTAATAGTTTTCTAAAATTTAAATATTCACAAGTGTATTTTTAGTTTTCCATTAGAATAATTTCATTACCTTTTACAATTTAAATATTATTAAAAGTAAAAGTATTAAATATATAAAAATAAAATTACTAAATATGTAGAAATTACATGAGCTTTATAAAATAACTAATGTTGTTAACTATTCTACAAATATCTTAGGTAGCTCATAAATATTTAATCTAACATTAATCACTAAACACTTATCTAGGTGACATTAGTAACAAGTTCACATTTTCTTTAATTTAATATATAGTACTATAAATGCAATATAATCTCCAACAACATGGTGGGGATACTCATGCAATAAAGGATATATAGTAACATTTGTGCAAGGCTTGTATAAACCTAGAGAGAAACAAGAATATGAATTTGTTTTGTGTAATTGTTCATCATACTGTGGTTTTAGAGAAATTTGACTTGTATAAAACTATATGTCCCTTTCTTAAGGAAATATAGAACATTTGTTTGTTGTGATGTATGAGAATAATCTATGTACGTGTTGGTTTTTGGTGTGGAGGATTTGCAATTGCAGTTATGTTAGTGAACACCAAAGACAAGGACCTGGAGATGGTGATCTAGGAAATCAAAGATTTAGCAAACAGCATGGAGTTGAAGGAGGCCGAGGTGGCCAAAATCATGGTGGACTTATCCTGAGGTTCCCTGGCTTTACTTGTTGTATCTGTTTATTTCTGCTTTTTAGAAGTTTAGCCTTTCTTTTTGGTCTAGCCTTTCTTGGCATGTCCTATCTTTTGAACTCGCTCTATTTTGATGCTTTAACTATGTTATTTAAAACCTATGTTTTGGGTTACAGGAACCCTGTAAAACCTGTTTTACTTAATCAAAAACTAAACATACACTAAGTTTAAATTCTTTTCACGTCATCAGGGGGATGGAATTTTGTTTAGATTACATAAATTGATTAAAAAAAGTGACATTGGAGGTCATTCTAAATTTAATTAAAAAGTTTGAATCCGCTACAGCTAACCACATCTATAGAGAAGGGAATCATATGGATGATGAATTGGCCAATAATGCTGCATTGCGAGAACATTATAAGTACAATGGTCAAATTAGCTTGGCAACTGGTAATACTCAGTAACAGTCATCTGGTAGTCAAATTTAAAAGTATGAATATTGGTCACTCCAAGTCTTGTCATCATAAATGTTGATTGCATCCTTGGCTAAAATTGTTCATTGGAGATGAGGTGTGTTGGGAATAAGGTGTCTAACCCTTGGATAATTCCTATTCTTATTATTTGTTTTGTAAAATTTATTTTCTTGCAAATAATGTAATTAAGTGTGAGTGTACATGTCTAGTTGGTATGTTGATGTGTCACTCCACTTGATGTGTCGGCATCTTGAATGGTGTGTAAGGAGATCATGGTTGAAATGGTTATGAAGGATTCCTATGACACGTAAGAGCTATTTCTAGGAGATTTCAATGACAGATGAAGACATGCAAGACATGTGGCAACTGATAAAGTTGAGTACTTTACACTCTTCCACAATCGTAAAACCCTATTTTCTTAGAGAATGGTAAAACCCTAATGCGGCTATCTGTGGAAGTTGCCCTAAAAAGGAAAGCACATGATATAAGCATTTTTAGGGTTACAGAAAATGATATGAAAAAGAGTGTATTGTTGGTATAATCTGGTGCTACTGGATTTGTCTGTGTGTGTCGATTGTCTCCTAAAAGAACTTGCATTGCAAGTTTGTTGTAACCGTTGTGTTGAAGATAATACATTGTGCAAGTTTTGGAGTGCTGGGGTTTTTTACCGAAAGGTTTTCCCCAGGGTAAATCATTGTGTCATTCTCTATTTTCTGTATGCATAGTATGTGGCTGCAATATCATTGTTAAAGTAGTTAACGAATCTAAAATTGTAAGGATTTAAAATAATTTGCACAATACTTTCCTATAGAGATTAGTGTAGGAAGTTATTTCCGCACCTGAGTTTCCTTACAAGTGGTATCAGAGCCTGATCAACTTTTGATCCTACTTGTTGGGTAGGGTTTTTTGAGCTAATCTCAAGTTGAGTGGGAGTTTTTTGTGCAGAGCATTCTGAATCTTATTTGCAGATTGAGATGGTAGATTCATCATACAGTAGAATGGAGGTGGAGAAATTTAATGGCTCTAATTTCGAGTTCTGGAAACTCAAGATGGAAGACATGCTTGAAGACCGCAATCTATGGGAGGCTACTTCACTTGCTGTGAGATCTGTGTTAGAGTAATCAGTTTACTCTTTTTCAGCTTATACTTTCTCTTAGGTGCATATAATTAATACTTTATATTAATTATATTGGGCAACCTAGCTTTTAGTTTTTAGGGTTTGTTCACCTTTATAGGCTGAACATTGTAATGCTTTTCAATTAATTCAGATTATAATTTCGCTCTCATTTTCTGAGCAACTTCTGAGTTCTTCAGCTTTTT
>MU228464.1:2886304-2898957 GCA_018584345.1 Thuja plicata | reverse complement strand
AACAAAAACTATGTTTGATAAACAATCATCAACCATAAACAATCATCAACGAAAACACAATTGTATCAGTGTATGTGAACAAGTATGATAATGTTTCAACTCATGATAAAGTTTGATAAAGTATGTACAAAATAACTATAATCCACCATTTGTGGCTACAATCCATTCCACTCTCTTGTCCTCAGTCATCAACAAGAACCCTTTGGCTCTTTCAGGTTCAATCACAAAGGTGTCATATACCCTCAGGAATACACCTCGACTCAATTCAGGGATGGATTTGAGAGTGGTATATGCACCCGTCAAAGCATTGTCATGATTAGATATATCAATTTTGTGAAGGTGAAAATTTCTCATGCCCTCTTCTATTTTCTTCATTGTTTCACACATGGCATCCAAGGAAGCAGCCATACTTTCCTTCCTCCTCTTTCCCACCCTTGTGACTGATGATGTAGGAGTTCCTCTACCGCTTGCACTTCCAGTGGACTAATTGGAAGGATAAGGGTCTTCGTCCAAATCAACAACACTATCAAGATGTACACTGAAACCAATATCCTCTTCATCATGCACATTTAATGGATCTTCCATAGGGTTCACTTTGTCAGTCTCAAGGGTCGTCGTAGCTGCATTACCTTTAGCAATGTCATTACCCACAATTGTACCCAATTCATTGAAGTATTGGAAGGGCTACCTCCTATACACTCTGGCATTTTTGAACTCTCTTCTCTGCATGTTGGCATAAATAAATGGATTAGAAGGTTTTTCTTTCATTATTAACTTTAAAAGAAGGCAATATTATTTCCATCAAAATAGTAGAGAGATCACCCTACCTTTAGAAGCTCATCCCACACGCTATCCTCAGCATCCATGCATTGAGTTGCCTCGTTCCAAGTGAAACCAATTTTATTTCTTAGCTCTTTCATCACTCTATATGCAAGCTTCCAGGTTTTCAACTTATTTTTGAAGTTGTCCTTTGATAGATTGAGGTTCATATCAGCATTGAACCACCTCTCAATGGCAAACCATGCTTCTTTTTTGAAGCCTCCGTCACATTTTTTTCCTAGCTATACTTGCTCGAGGAGCAAGTCTAGAAAATTGTGTTCCATTTCCTTTGTCCACATTATCTTCTTTGAGGAAGGAGATATTTGGCTCATGTTACCAATTTCATCCATGGTCATCATTAATTTTGTGTATGCCATGTTGTGTATACAAATTGTTGTTAATAGTATAAACATTGACCCATAAAAGACCAATACTTCCAAATAGAAACAGAAGAAAAATGAAACCGTCATGTATATCAAAGTATCTTCATAGATCAGTTTACTCAAATAAAACACATTGACCCATAAAAGACCAATACTTCTAGATAGAAACAGAAGAAAAAGGGAACCATCATGTATATCAACGTATCTTCATACATCAGTTTACTCAAATAAAAAACATTGACCCATAAAAGTCCAATACTTGTAGAGAAAAACATAAGAAAAAGAAAACCATGATGTAGTCTTGACTCATAAAAGAGCACCTATTCTCAGGATCTGTACTCTTCCCACATTCTACTTGCTATATCATCTCAGAACTGTTCCCACTGGTCTCTATCACACTGAGACAACCCATATGTCTCCAGCATTGGTACATTTATCCCATCACGATCATCTTCATCTTCGGTGACAATTTATGATGGAATGTTGTCCTCTAATGTAATTTAGTTGTGTAGTATGCAACATGCTAATACAATATGGGCTTGTGTCATGATAGGATAAGACGTGGCATGCCTCAGGATTGGAAAATGCTACTTGAGAATACCAAATGTACGCTCTACTAAGTTTATAAGAGAGGAGTGTCAATGGTTGAACAAATCTTGTCGAGAGTTTATTGGATTCTCTCTTGAAAACTCCTTTAGGTGGTAGCATGTACACTGATAAAGAGAAAGAAATCTAGGTGCATTGGGATATCCAGCATCCACTAGAAAATATTTTCCTACATAAATAAAGTATATTATTAAAATGTGAAACATTGATTGTACCCTTGAGTATTTTAAACTATGATTTGGCTTACCGGGGGGAACAAAAAGAGGATCTTCTCTTGATAGAGCTGAAGCTAGAACATGACTATCCACAGCAGACCCTTCCCAACCAGCAAGGTAGTATTGAAACTTATGATCGAAGGAACACACACCCATAATATTTTGCGACAGGTTGCCTTTTCTATCATGATATTTACCCTGCATGTCAACATCGATGGTGACTGGTATATGGGTTCTATCAATAGGTCCAACACAATCCTATATGATATGATACAATCATCAATTCTATGGTCAACCAATAATATGATAAGGATAAAAATCCATACAAGAAATTTGTAACAACACAAGAATTACCTTGAAGAATGGATCAAAACGTTCGTTCCCACTAATTTCAGGAGGAGTGTTTGGACTAGGTGGTAGAAAGAAATCCTTTTGGAGTCCTAAGATAGCCCTCAACACCTTGTGGAAGTATTGGCTGATTGTCTCTCCTGAGTGCCCAAAGTTGTGGCCAATCTTGCGGTTCCTTGGATTGTTGCCAACGGTGTGGAGGAACATCACAAGTTATTCTTCTAACGTCAAGTGTAATGTATCTGTCAAGGTTCCTTTCAGCCTTAGGATAGTAGCTAGATGAGAGAACCTACTCATGTGAATCTGATCTTGACAATCCACATCGTTGGAATGAATAACCATTCTATAAAAAGAATTTCCTTTTCTTTTTTGTTTACCCATTTGTGCACTGCCTTCTCGGGCCACCACTACCGTGGCTATGGAAACACAAGGAATAAGAGCTATGAGAAGATGAGAATATGTGGTCTCCATAGCTACCCATCCTAGAATGTCAATATTCTTAGTAGGATCCATCAATGGCCTGAACTGTGGACAAACACAATGATTTGAGCGAGGAGATATTGGTAGCATGTTGTTGATGTTCTAGAAATTAAAAGTACTCTACAAATAAAATTGATTTTAAGACATTTTAGAATCAATGTTCAACCTGTGATTCATCATATAAGCAATGTATCAAGATAGGAAGCAAACTGTTTGACAATGTTTGACAAAATACACAAGAAAAAATGGATGAACTAATAGGTTTGGTTAGACCAGCCAATCTCTTCAAATTAAAATCATCAATTAAGTAACATGTTGTAGTATTTGACAATGGAGCTTTTGAACTAATAGGTGCTAATTAGGTTTTGAACTAATAGGTGCTTTTGAAATGTCCATGCTCCAGACCCAATAATCGCTATTTCAAGCATGTCATTCATTGCAAGGAATGCAGATCAGCACTGACAGGTTTTCATAAATGGAAAAAAACTTTCTTGGCTTTAGGGTGTTTGTCTTCTGGCATGGAAATTCTGTTGTCCCTTACTAGATGGAGACTGTTGTTTCTTGTCTCTACCTTGTTATCTTCAATTGGGTTTTATGTATGCTCTCGTGGGGTTAACTGGGTCACCACAAACTTTGTAAGACAACATAGGACATAGTTAAGCAAGGGCTTGCAGTTGTGCAACACAAAGAACATGGCATACCTTACAAATGCTCTTCAATGCTAGTTTTGTGATGTCCTGAATCTTTGGTTAGTCCTAATGATGATATTTTCTTCCCATACTTCAACTACATGGGATGCAGACAATAGAGTACAATATAGAAATGTTTTTAGAATTTCTGCCCTACTATCACACTTGGGAATCTCCTCGGCACACAAGAAGACCACATAAGAATTTACGAACAGTGCATATAATACTTGAAGAATTAGTTATGGTGAAATAACAAGAATGGGAAGAGCATAAACAATACTCAATGAGTCACTGTGTATCCACTATTTACAACCACCTTATCTCAGAAGGAATACTCAATGAACAACAAGCATCTAAGATAATCAAGGGTCAACCTCAAGGAGAACATCACACTTGGGAATCTCCTTGGTCAATCTAAATTTTTCAATTTATTGGTTTCTGATACAAGTGTTCTGAAAAATGTGTTAATTCCCTCAATAGAAAGGTGAATGAACAATAGCATAATATGAACTAGGCATTTGAAAAAGATAATTTTAATAAGATTCTTTCCCTTATCCAAGTTGTAGCCACAAATAGAATGTTGGATGAAACCATGGGAAAGGTTGATAAAAAATATCAATGTTGTTCTTGTTGTTGTTAGTAGGATCACAATGCAAAGTACCACTGATGGTCTCAAAATGTGAAATGAGAAATCTTAGGCCCTGAAAGGTAATAAAATAAATGAACTACAAACTTGTCTTCTAGTATGACTACCAATGATCAGAATAAGAGTATTGATAATTATCAATAAAATTTGGGCTTTATTCCTATGCAAGGTCCCTTAGCTAGAAAATGTAGCCATGTCAAAGGAAAATTAGAGTAGACCCACATCATTCATAATGTTCTAGACATTATTGAGAATGTTATTTGTAAATATGTGGAGGTCGCAGCATAAGTTTTAAAAAGTCTTTAGTGGTGTTATGGATCTTGGACACTATAATAATAGATGAAGAGGACCTATGTGGAATTAACATGTTGTTCACATAATGTCCATGTGGTAAATGATATTCATTATACTAGAGATTTATCTTTTGTTGGAACCTTTGAGATATTCAGTGCTTCAATAAAAAAGTTATAAATGATGAAGTGATATCCAATATGAAACAAAATTCATTCCACTGGAGATTTATCTTTTGATAAAACATTTTTGAGGTTCTAATTCTATGGAAGATGGGTGGGAAATGATGATTTGGATGCTTACATAGATAAAATGAGTATATTTTATAGGAGTTTACAGATATTTCTAATAGAATGCAATGTCAAATAAAAGAAAGAAAACATTGAATAGCTCAATGACCAACAATGAAATGTGAGAACAAATACAACACACTAGATTCTATTGAGGCATGTGAATCCAGTAGAGCAATGTGTAAAATACTCAACATAGGTGTAAAATGAAATATACTTCCTCCTAGTATATACATTCCTAGCCTCTTAAAAAATCACAAACATGATTCATTACACCTTTGGCATATGGAATTCAATGAAAAGCATCATTTCCTATTCCATTTTGGTTAAAATTTATAGTCTGCTCCTAATATGATGTAAGGAAATTACATTTCTTATTACAAATTTATATAAGTCAATAATCCAAAATAGCTTGACAGAATCAAGTCCACCAATCAAATGTAAAGTGAATATGCATCAACCAAGTCTTCACTAGGTAGCTCAATTTTGAGGACATAAATTTTATATGCCTCAACTGAATCTTTATTAGGGATAGCTCAATTTTGTGGACATAAAGTGAATATACTTGAGCTGATTTTTTACTAGACAAAGCTCAAATTTGACAGACAATAACTCACCTGTAAATGTTCTATACATAATTTATACCTAATAGTTCACAAAATGAAGGAAAAAAAATTATCTTTTGGGTCATAACCCAGTAGAGAAGATTATCAATGGTCCAGAGAAGATTTATGTCACAATCAAACCCAGAAGTAGGAAACAAAGTTATAATGATCAAATAGCCATAGGATGATACAAGCCTACCATGCCAGGATTTCTTGCCCCACTACATCATGTATGATTTCATTGGCTAAAATATTTCTCACACAACAATCAAACAAGATCGCCACACCAAATACTCACATTCTCTAATCAGGGTAAAAATAAGTGATCAGAGAGCCACTAAGCTACCAATAGTCATATGCTAAAAGAAAATTCATTGATTGGACAATGTTTCCCTTGTTAAGTCAGGCTCTTGATTCTTCAAGTTTAAACAAGATTCAAGAAAAGGTTTAGGACGTTCACTGGATCCTGGCCTAGCCAACTTCATTTTATAGAGAAGGTAATTTTCCCCCTTTTCAATAGGACTACAAAAGAAACTTTCTTTACAAAATCAATCTGCCAAAATCTTTATAACACAATACAAAGCTTTCACTAGTGCACTCTACAGAAGGTAAAATGTAAGCTAATAAACTATAGTACAATAACCTAATTAAGCTCAAGTATTTTGGGGATTCAAATCAAAGAATGGGGCGGGATTTAAACAGCAATAAATCATCCTAAATGGACACACCAAATCCCTACGGGTGGGACACACATCAAGCTCTCCTCTTATGGTGGATCAAAAATCATTAAACACTATATAAAAAATAGACACCATACCTTTCCTCCTTATTTTCTGCTTCAAACTCGATGTTCAAGAGACTGCTACCATCAAGTAACATAGTAAAACCTCTTTCAAATGTATCAGGTGCTCCTTGGTCTCAAAACCTTCCCCAATAAGCTGCGTTTGAGCTTCTATTTCACATTAAAACCCAGATTTAAGCTGCATTCGAGCTGCTATTTCACATTATAAGAATACAATATATACAAAGTAGAAGAGACTTTGAGGAGATTTATTGTATAAAAAGAAAGGAGTGGAGTTTTTATGGCCTACAATATTAGGTATGTTTTTAGATCTAGATACCAATTAAAGAAAGAGGCTTGATGGAAAGCCTCTTTAGATGGTCTAATAGCAGGATTATATCCTTTATGACAAAATCGTGAACAAGCTTTTGCCAAGTAGGAAATGATACTAGGATGGAAATATGATTGTAAACAATAAAATAAGATCATAAGAAGAATTAGTGCATAGACAACCAGAGAGAATAAATTTTGAGTGGCTAGGAGTCAAAAGACTTAGTGATCATTTGCAGATGGATAGTATAGGCACCACAAAAGGGGCAGTGAAAGAGGTAAACTAGAGGATAGTCCTATCAAGTATCATGAAATTTGTTAGCACGTCTAATTTTCACATTTTGGCAGTGCATATTTGCCCTCAGATCAACACAAAAATTGGGTTTTTGACCCCTATTACAACAGGTTGAACCACCAAATTTGGTGATTAAAAATTTTCAGCTCAACGATTGTCATAAGGATCCCTATGGTAGAATGTTTGTATGGACTATTGTGAGTATACCAACTGAGTTTTGCAGCTTTCAGGGGAGTTCTGATGCATGTTTAATAAGCATGCCAGATGAGGTCCCAAAATATTCTCAAATCTTGAAATTCTAGTGACAACCCATTTATCAGTTTGCCATCAAATATCCCCAGTTTTGTTTTCATGGATATCCAAGGAGTTCTTGTATGAAAACAAAAAAGTGGGAAGAACTAATGAAACTTATTTAAGGATTCTCGTTCCCATGGGTAGAAGGTTTTCTCAAAGCCCCAAGATTGCCCATGATAAAAATTACGTTCTCTAACTCTAATTCTCAGTCTGACCAATAGATATTTTTGTTTCGGCACGTTCCTCGCGTGTATTAAAAAGATGTTTATCATGAAGCCCAATATCCTGTTTCTAAGTTAGATTAGCTACCGATCTTATTAAATCTAAACAAAGATGCCGATTCAACTGATGCATGCATATTTATATCAAACTAAAAATTAGAAGTATGCTATTTTAGGGAGACTTCAACAAAATCTACCTGAGCAGAGGCAGAGTATTTTGTGTCAGTTTTCTCACAACTCTTTAGGTGAACTAGCACAAAATGGACAAATCCCTCCTCTACATAGCAGCTGTGCCTCCTTCCTCACTTGGGCTCTCTTACAAATGTAGTCTCCCGCTCTATAAGGATTCCAATAAAAATGGATTTGTTGAAAAGGTTTTCGAAACTAAAGCTGCATTCAAGCTGTTGTTTCACTGTGTTCGAGCTGCGTTGACGAAGATGCCCTAAATTTGCAGACTCATATTTAAGAATGGGAAGACTCCGGACCTGACAGTTTATAAAATGGAGTTCAAAAAAATTAAAACCAGGTTTAGATTTTGAATTCCACCTTTTCATTGGGAATATTGTGTTGCCCATTTTTTGGGAAAATTCAGGTTTCATCCACCAAAACTAGATATGTATATTTGGCAACCAAACGGTGGATTTGGGGAAAAATGGGAAGTCCCGCACCCAATTTTGGTCTAATTCTACCAAAAAAATAGGGCCTAAGATATTATACATGAGCACTAAGAGGTTGACGAGCTAGTTATAAATTAAAAATTTTCAAATACATTCATCGAGTAAGGGGTCATCCCAAGGCATCCCTTCTTCTTCCAAAACCTATGTATCCTAGTTCTCTTCCTCATTATCTTGAGTATGCATAGCGTCCTCATTATCTTGAGTAGCCATAGTGTCCTCATTATCCAGGGTCTCATTATCATAATTATCAATAGACATGTATTGATCCTTAGAGATGTTGGGAGGTCATATCCTAATCCTCTTATTCCTCTTCCCCTTCATAGCAATTGTCTTAGTCATCTTCATCCTCATAGGTATCCTCATAATAGGAAAATTCTTCCTCACAAACAATGGATTTCTCTTTTAAAAATGGCTCCATTAAATTTTTAGCCAATCTTGCAAATATTCTGCTCCCTTACCCATCGATATTCTCCTGAATCTTTATAATTTTTTCCTTATGCACTTTGTTATCCTAATTGTCCTCCAAAATTATTATGGTGACACCCTTATTAGATGAGGCTTTATTGGGGCTTTTATTTTATTTCCACCAAGGAGGTAAAGAGGGGTTTTACATTTTTCTAGGGTAACGACCAATAATTCATTGAAAGGTTGCAAGGGAAGCTTGGTAGAACTTTTCATTTTCTTTCTCTGTCTAGTTGAATGGTTAGTCAGACCATTGCCCATAGTCATCCTCCTAGGAACAACACTAAGATCTTGTTGGGGCAAGGAGGAAGGACACATTTGGTGCTCAGGGGGCATAGGTTAAGAAGTCCATGTCAAGGGAAATTTTATACAAATCCATAATGAGACCTTAGTGGAGCCTTAAATTTGGTGGAGTTGTTTTTGGTACCAAACTTATAATAAATTTTTTATTGAGGTGGTATTGTTGAATAATATGTTGGAAATGATATCCCTTAGTTTTGACCTAGATTTGGATAAAAGAAAAATTCCCTTTAAAAAAATGAAAGCAATTATATATTTATAGATTCAAGGAATACATTATATATTTATTTATTAAAATTATTAGTATAATTTATTGAAATTATAGAATAATTTTTAATAAATTATGGTCTTTATTATTAAAATATTTATAACCACTCTCTAATTAATTTTATCTCCTTTTTGTATTACAAATAATTGAAAAGCTAATTACATGGTGTATAATATAAAATGAGGATCATGTAAAAGCGTTATGTTTCTCAATTCATATTACACATTGGAATGCAAATCCGCCTCCAGACATGTATGCTCAACACCACTTGAGAGATTCAAATGAAATAGCTATGCTTGAGGGGTTTTGATTCCTTTTGTTGTTTATGATATTGGTATGCAAGAGACTAAACAAGTGCAGATATCATCTAAATCAATTGATAAAACCAATGTGAAAGAAAATAGAGGAGGATTTGAATGCACCTGGAAATGGAATAGAAAAAGTAAACTTTCAGACCCAAAAGTTTAATTGTTAGAGTCACATAATGAGATATAATAACAAATCTAAGACCTAAAGGTTGTGAATTGACTCCCTACCAAATTTTAGTCAAAAATGGTAGGGACATAGAAAAAGTCATTGTGTACCCAGGGACAAAGTGGGAGTCGATGTGTACCCATCACTTCTAGACAATTTTTTTTCAAGATATACAATTGTTCCTCTATTTCCCAGAAAAGATCTGAAAGCTCCATAACCTACTCCTACATGTTGAAAAAATGGGAAGAAAGGTTGGAGAAAGGGGTTTGCCTTGGTCAAATCCCTGTTTAGGAATCAACCTTGAAATCAAATTGAAATTGCATAAGGAAAGATGAAATATAAGCTAGATTTGAAACATGAATCACCTTATGCCTTGATGGTGCAATGCTTATTTCAATGTGATCATAAGTGTTGATGAAATAGCTTGAAATCCACATAAACCTAATAGGAATGATGAAACCAAAGCCTTGTATAATGGATGTTTTACTTTGTACCACAATACTTAATGAAGAGGAAGAAGAATGCCTTGAGGATCTTGAGGATTTGCTAATTTCTTGGTCGGTTCCCTTCTCCTTGTTGTTTTTCTTATTATGAAAGAATAGAAAAGGGGGGACGTTACATAGAGATTTCAAAGTGAAACCACTTTTAGGTTAGCTTAGAAAAATGACAATGACCTATGGATCTAGCTTTGGGGAGTGTGAGATCATAAACTACCACCCTTACAATTTCAAGGAAAAGTGCCAGGGACACATTTAAACTTGCTATGTACCTAGATACAAATCAAGTTTCACCATGTACCTCATAAAATTCAATGAAATTTCACAGGGAGAAAGTTGACATTCTCTAGGCCCCAAAAGATGAATCATGTGAAGATATGTGATTGGTAGATGTGAAAATCATTCCTTCAACTTTAAAATGAGGTAAGAACCATCTTAGAGTGAGGAGATGAATTAAATTAATTTATTGGGAGGAGAAAATAGAGGAGCACACTTAGAAATAAGGGCTAACCTTGAGTTTTGAGGAAATTGAGTCAATATATGACTTATAATGTTAATTTGAAGGTCTAATAAGTCTAAGGAGAACACAAACTAAATGTGGGAACCCATACATGCTAAAATGGGGCTTAAATTAGCACCTAATTAAGGGTGATTACTTTTTAGGATGATACACATGGATCAATAAGTTGTTCACAGTCCTAAATTAGACTGTGAAAGGTCTCAGGACTGCATCTTCAGTATACATATTTCTATAATAAGATGCTTACTACATAACATAATATTGTCTTAAAATATAGATACTAATTACTAAGATATATAAACACATATATTTATAAACTATAGGTGATCATCATGTACAAAAAATATTTGTAATTAAGAAATCTTAACTATCCATATAGATTATGAGTGAACATTGTGTCAGCAGGATGTGTGAACTCTTCTATATTGAAATCATTCATGGGCAGAAAATGCAATTCTATACCAAAAACTAGTACATTAGAAATTTGTGTTACCACTCCCTACTCTTTGGTTGACAACGATTCTTTGTTTGCTTTTTACTTTTATGCTCTTTTCCATAATTTTCATTGAGTATTGATTATTATACCTCATTTTGAGCTCCTAGTGCCCTTTCTGGAATGGAATTTTGTCAACTTCACTAAATGGCCAAGTGTGTAGCATGTTTTACCTCTTTCCTATTAACCTAGATAAAGCTTCATTCTTCATTAGCATAACAGATTTCTCCATAGTGATTTTTATGTCATAGTCATCTGCAAAGAAGTATTAAACACTATGATTCTTCTTGAAGACTCATTGAATGTCCTCCCCATCTTTTCAAAAATTTCCCCATTTTTTTGTTTCCAACTAATCGAAATAATTTCAATAATAAGTATAAACCAAAATAAATTTAATATTTTATCTAATTTTTGCATGAAACCACACAAGATATCTTTTAAATTGATATAACCACTGTCCTCCATCCATCTAAGTCAACACAAAATATATTCCAAAATTCCCTAGAAAAGAATAATTCAAACAAGTTATGCTTGATAGAATCAAGCTTTTTAGAAATACTGCAAATGTCTAGCATATTAGATTTCAAATAATAGGGCAATCTCTATAATAATAACATCCACTTGAATCAAGACTTTTTGGGTTCAATCATTTTTTACCATAATGTTCTAAGTATACTTGACAATAATTTTTCAGTCAAGTCTAAATTCCAACAACCATAAATATAGTTGATCATATTGCTAGTGCCAATTAGAGATTGGTAGAAATCTTTAATTTTTACTTTATATAATTTAGTTCCATCTATCCATTCATAAGCATACAAAATATCAAAATCATGTTCTTGTTTAGCTGAGAAATTAATATTACTACAAGTATTTCTTAATAATATATAAGTTCTCCAATTATAGGGGGAATCCCAAATTCACTACCAAGGGAGGACCATGGTATTAGCCTCCCATTATTAAGAATTTACTTAAAGAATTGTATGCCCTTACTAGACCATATTTTGGTTGATCAACCTTAAATAAGTGCAAAGGGATTGTTATTGTGTTCCAAGTTTCATCATAATGATCAGAGAGAAGGGTATTCTAGTTTTTTAGACCATCACCATCTCAGAGATTGCTTCTACCCTACTCTCAGGCTCTCCATAGGATTTTAAATACAATGGATCTAATATGGGCCACAAAATAATTTATTAAATGAAAGGTCATAGATGGATATATGATTTTAAGTTTTGACCTACTTAGAGACATCTTCCTGGATATTCTTCCTGATTAATACCATCCAAGGTTCATACCATTTTAGTGCCCCGAGGATTCACTTAACAACTAGAGAAACCCCTTGTATTATTCAGTCTTTCTTGACCCAAGACCACCCAAAACCTTCTCCTACAACAACATTACCATTTAACATAATTATTTTTCCTTGTGCCTTTTCCATCTAATAAAATAAACTTCCTAATTTATTTCATAATTTAGATCATCCACTTTATAAGGAGTCACTTCTAAGGATGAGGTAGGAGTGTAGATATGCATGGGGGATTCTGTTGGAGATTTGATTCTGAGCAGTTGATTGATTGTATGTTTGTCATTGATGACAACATATAATACACAGTAGTAATTATGTATGTACTTATCCTAATGATGATATGAAGACTTGCATGGATAGATA
>MU228464.1:2844208-2874030 GCA_018584345.1 Thuja plicata | reverse complement strand
GAGGGATATAAGTAAAAGTAATAGAGTTAAGAGACCTGCACAACTAAAGAATTTTCTTAATAACCAAAGTCAGCTGCCAGCAGACCTTAGAAAGCTCTTGTCTATTTAGTAAATTCACAATAACTTGTGAATCAGCTTCACATATAATACTATGCGATCCATGCAAGAAACAATGCTCCACAGCCACCAGGATGGCGACGACCTCCATGAGATTTTTGGTATGAATGCCTTTGTGAATAGAAAAAAGAAACTGGACATCTCCAAAACTACTGAGCCCAACTCCCCCAATACCAGCAGGACTAGGATTCCCCTGAGAGGAGCCATCAGTGTTGATTTTAATAACTCCAGGCAGAGGAGGAGTCCAACGCCCCTCACGATTAACCCACTAAAAATGATGTTCGGCTCTACTACCATAGCGGTGGGTAGCTAACAGAGAAGCCCCACCATGGAGAGGAAAGGAGAGGTGAGCACAAATATCCACATCTCTAGGATCCAAAGCACCCATCCCCTCAAACTTTGTCATAACAGTCTCATGGAGGGAATGAACAATTTTCCCCCACAGGTACAAGACTCCAAACTTAACATCCAGAAAGATTCTCCTGTTCCTTTGCAGCCAAACATGCCAAAGAATGAAGGAAGAGCCAATATCCCAAGCACCCTACAGAAAGAAGGACTTAGAAGGAGGATGCCCCAATCTAACCCAAAACTCAGACAGAGAAGAAACATGCCAGCACAGGCAGTCCCATGCAAACCACCAAAAGTGCCAAATTTTATTTACAAAGGAGCATTGAAAGAAGAGGTGTGAAATGGACTCCTCACCATCACAACAAAGCACACAAATAGAGGGGCCATGGAAGCCATGCTTACAAAGATTATCCCAAGTGAGGCAGTGATTGTGAACCACTAGCCAGAGGAAAAATTGACACTTGGGCCAAGAGAGAGAGTTCCATACTTGCTTCCACCAATGCACCTCAACATCGTCGAACAATAGCCTAGTAAGCTCAAAGTACCCTGAAGAGACATAATACTTTCCAGAAGAAGCACCTCCCCAAGCCAAAACATCAGGTTCCTGTAAAGAGCTGCAATCCCTAGAGACAAGTATCTGGGAAAGCTCCCTCTGATCCCGTGCTGAGCCCCCTAGTGGCCAATCAAAAGAATTCTTCCATCTATAACCAACAGTGAGGCCTATATTGTAGGCCTCTTTGTAATGAGCCACCTTATCCCAGCTAGCATGAAGGAAACTATCATAGAGAGCTTGTAGGTGCAGATGAGAGATCAAAAGAGGAGGATTGCCATTCCAAGAGTCACTCCAGAATAGAGCCTCAGAGCCTCTATTACAAATCCATAAAAGGTGACGCTTCACTAAGTGGGAACCTTTCTTGAGGGTAGTCCACACCATAGAGCCACAACCTTCCAAAGGAAACCTCAAGATATTAGAAGGATCAACTCCAGGGAGATACTTGTGTGAGAAGATGTGAGCCCAGAGCTGAGACTTGATGGAGCACCAACACCAATAAAGTTTGGTAGCAAGAGCTTGGCCACTAAAGATAGCATAATGAAGACCTAGACCTCCCTCCTTCTTGGGCCTATAGACAGTATCCTGATTAATAAGGCTCCATTTAGAATATTGTAGGTTCCCACTCCAAAGAAACTGCTGAGAAAGGGCATCAAATGCTTTAAGAAAGTAAACAGGGGCTACCTGAACCATGCTTCTATAAGTAGGAAGAGAGTGAATCACAGATTGGAGGAGAGTCACCCTTCTAGCCATAGAGAGCCATCTATGAGTCCAATGATTAATCTTATGTCGCACCTTATCAAGAAGGTTCTGCCAAAAGAGCCTGGGTTGTCTTCCCACCACAATAGGGATGCCCAGGTAAGTCAGAGGGAGAGACTGAATCTGAAATCGGAGGATATCAACAATCCTCTACTGAATAGGCCCAAGAGTATTGAAGAAATAAATGGAGGACTTATGGTCATTTATTTTCTGGCCGGAAGTAGCCAAATAAGTATCCAAGGTGATCCTAAAAGCTTCAGCTTCCCGAATATGAGCTCTACCTGCAAGAGTAGTATCATCCACAAACTGGAGATGAGAAAGATTGGGCAAACTGTTTCCCCATTGCCAGCCTTGTATCACATTTTGGGAAACTTGATATTTAATAAATCTGCCAAGGCCCTCCGCCATAATAATAAACAAGTATAGAGAAAGAGGATCCCCTTGTCAAAGACCCCAAGAGGCCCCAAATAACTCAGAGGGTGCACCATTGAGAAGCACTGAGAAGGAGGGAGAAGTAACACAGCTCAAAATCCAGCTTACCCATTCCAAACTAAAGCTAAAAGCAAGAAGAGTTTTCTGTAAAAAATCCCATTTAACTCTATCATAGGCCTTAGCCATATCCAGCTTGATGAACATAGAATTCTCTTTAGAGACATACATAGAGTGAATGGCTTGAGAGGAAATAACCACTCCATCAAGGACTTGTTTCCTAGCAACAAAACCTCCTTTCTCTTCAGAGATAATTAGGGGGAGCCAAACTTTAAATCTCTCAGCAATTAACTTAGTAATGACTTTATAGACCACATTACAAAGAGTGATAGGCCAGAAGAAGTTGAGTTGATTAACCCCTTATTTTTTTGGAATAAGAACAAGGAAAGTAGCATTCAAGGCTCTAAGCATCTATTTGTTAGAAAAAGATTTTTGAACCACAGCTAAAAGGTCCTGTTTAATATATCCCAAAATTCCTAAAAAAAATCAACTGGGAACCCATCAGGCCCAGGAGCCTTTCCCTTCCTCATGCTAAAGACCACATCCTCCAGTTCTGATAGGGAGATTGGACTCATAAGAGAATCATTCATCTCTGTGGTCACAAGAGAGGGAATACAAGACAATATAGTATTCTCCTCAATATCAGCGAGAGGAGAGTCATCAGAGAAAAGAGTAGAGTAGAACCGAATAGCTTCCCTAGACATAGCATGTGAGGAAGAGAAGTGGAGGCCATCAGCATTGAAAATAGAAGAAATGTAACTCTGATTTCGGCGGCCGTGAACAAATTTATGAAAGAAATAAGTGTTCTTGTCCCCTTCCTGAAGCCAATCAATCCTATCCTTCTTCTTCCAATAAATTTCTTCTCTGAGATCCCACTCAGCTAAGTCCCTGGAAGCCTGGGACTCCTCTATGCGAAGGGATTCTAAGAAGCCAAGGTCATGGATCTGCCTGTTAATGACTGCTAGATGATCTTGAGCCCTCTTCTTCACGGTTTGAAGATTACCAAAGAAAGTCTTGTTCTAGTTTTTCAGCTTTCTTTTGACATACTAAAGTTTTTTAGAAAAATAGAACATAGCAGTGCCATACACTGGGCCACCATCTCTCCACCAATGAACCATGAAATCATGAAGAGAAGAGTCATGAAGCCACATTAACTAAAACTTAAAAGTGGGATTCTTGGGAATAGAGACAACTAGCAGAGAGCTTGATAGGCCAGTGATCAGAACCCCTCCAATCCACAATTTCAGAAGAGAGTGAGAGAATACCACTATTCCAATAGCAGGAAACTAGAAATCTATCTAGACATTCTAAAATGGCATCATCCCCAACCCTTCTATTATTCCACATAAAGAGCCCATTACAAGGTAGAACATCAGAAAGATGTAAGAGATCCATATTTTCCTAAAGCAGATCAGAAGAGGGCCCCAGATGAGAAAGACCTCCTCATTTCTCCTCCGAGCACACAACAGAATTGAAGTCTCCACCTAAAATCCAAGGCAAGAAAGGATGACAACTTTGAACATGCCGAATATGCACCCAGAGCGTTATCTTTCTAGGGAGATCAATAGGATCATACACATTAGTGACCATAATCGACTACCCCATCTCCAGGCAAGAGGAAACCATAGAAAGAGAAGAATGAAAAGATAACCACCAAAGGGGGGTAATTTTCCTGGTGTCCCAACAAATAGCCAAGCCACTAGAGCTCCCCTAGGAGGTAATACATTGACATTGACCAAAATACCAAATACTTGGAGAACAATTGACCATGGAATCCACTAAAAGTTTAGTCTCCTGAATACAAAGGATTTCTGGGGAATTCTCTACGACCAAATCATGAATATCTTTTTGTCTAGGGATGCTATTCAACCCCCTAACATTCCATGAGAGAATGATCATTGAGTAGAGTGAGGAAAATTTTCATCCATGGGTTTGACAGCCCCCGACTCTACCAATAAATCCCTTGTAAGCTGAATTTTCTCTTGATCCCTCTTGCAGCCACTTTTTGAAGGAGTAACAAAAGAGACTTTCTTAAACGGTCTTTGCATCAAACCCAATGCAAGAGAAGATCATTTTCCTTTCCCAGATACAAACACATCTTTAACCAAATCTGCTAGGAGGATGTCATTGTCTTGTGGAACAGGGGAAACCACCAGGGCACTAGATTCTGGTCTAATAGGCATATCACATGACTGCTGGACAACATTCACCTAGTACATAAGAGAAGCATCTTGGATCGGAGTCTCCTTATCAAAAACTATTGCATCAGACATAATACTTGGAGGAATACCTTCCTCTAAAGCCATATTTTCTAGCACCTCAAAGCTGTTAAAACCTCCCTCTGCCTGCCTATCTAGGAAGGGCCTCTTCTGCCCTCTCCCCTTAGCTTGGATCTAATAAGGAATGAAGCCATCCTTGTCAGGAACTATAGCATTAACTTGGGCTTTCCCCTTATTTGTAGAATTCATCTAGGCTTTCCCTTTTCCTACAAAGTCAGACTAAGCCTTTCCTTTTCCTGCATGTTCATTCTGAGCTGTGTCTTTTCCATTAGTATCCATCTTAAGGTCTGAGAAGGAAGAAGATCCCCTAGGGCCTCCACTGGGCCTCTTAGAAGCTTGGGGGCACATATGCTAGAGATGGCCATATTCATGGCATAATCAGCAATGGAAAAGTAAAGACTCATAGTCTAATTGTTGTACCCAGGATGATGAGCCAAGACAAATTTCCAGAGAATCTGGCAATGGGTTATTCAAATCAATTTCAACACAAATGCGGGCAAAAGATATAACCTTTTTGTTGAGAGATTAATGTTTAATGGCAGTAGGCATCCTCAACAAAGCATCTATATAGCATAGGATGTCCTCTCTCCAAAACTCAAGAGGCAAGTGCGACAGGCAAACCAACATAGGAACCTTTGAAGGGAGATCCTCCACAGAATTGAACCCTGTATGCCAAGGTTTGAAAAACAACCCGACTCGATTGTAAAAATATGGGCCACCCTCAAAGATGTGATCCCAATCAGACATGCAAGAGAATACCACCATGAAGTAGCTATTCCCTGCTAACATAATGTCCATATCGCCATCTATTCACCACGAGCGAGGGATCCAAGCTTCAAGAGCAGACAATTAGATTTAGATCCCAAGAAACTTGCAGATCAAAGCATGCTTAGTCCAGTACTCGACATCTTCCAGAAATGCCTCCAAAGGAATGACCAAAATAGGGCGATCTTGACTATGAGTTAAATAGCCATTAACCTTTTTTAACTTTGAGTTCTCCCCAACAAAATTCAAAGCCCGTAGTTGTGAATTAATCCCAGAAGAAGCTCCGTGAGAAGCCATAACCCCAACAATCATCAAAGTAGAGGCTGCTCCACATGCAGCCATCACAACATAGAGTTGAGAAGACCCTTGCAAGAAATACACACCAACACTCCACACACAAAAAACCCTAGCCCCAACAGTAGAAAGAAGCAAGAGAAAAAAGACTGAGAAAGACCCGCAGCAAACAGTAGAAGGCAGCAGACCCACCCCACGCAGAAGTAGTCCAATAGAAAAAAGAGCTAGGGCACAGAGGCCCTTTCTCACGCCCAACCTCCTCTCAGTGAGCATCATTTTTTTCAAGTTCATAAGCTATTAACTCCCTTTATCTTCTCACCTTCTCCTTAAATTTAATTTGTTATCAATGGATTAAAGTGTTTCCATAAAAAATTATGAGTAAGATACTCATCTAGCATATTATATGTTGACAGGAGAATATGATAACCATTTCTACTTCTTCATCTCTTTCTTCAGGCCTCATCACTCTATTTAAATACTCTACGCATTGTGTGACTATGCAATCTATATGTCAGCCACACAACAAGCTCTTACACAAATCCTCACATTCCTTTCTATACTCTGCAACAATATAATATAATAAACCTCTATTAGAATAACCAAATCCCACTCTCTGATATTAGTAGTTACATCCATCATCATGTGATGACACTTTCCCATGGAAGCATGAAGATACTCAATATGTGAATTTGAGTATGAAGGGATTGAAAATCTAAAAATATGTGTATCTCTCAATTGGTAATAGAACTCCATTTTGTAGCTCTTCATAAATCAGAGGGCCAACTCCCTAAACTCTGGAACAAGGTGGGTATTTTATATTGTTGCAATTGTTCCATGTACTCTTGAGCACCAACACTCAACTTTGAAGTTGTTTCTACTTTTTGACCTCTACTTGATATCAAAAATCTTTAAGATTTTATCAATGGGGAAGTTTGAGGTGTATTTCACCCTGAGTTGAAAGATGCAACATAAACATGCTTCTAACTTCGACAATGGAAACTTTTTATAAAGTGTAGGTGGCTCCTATTGGATTGTGTTGAAATCAAAAGTCATGACAGATTTTAATAACCTTGCCATTACCATTCGATGGAGTTAATGAATGTACTCAGTTCCATGATTGTTTGACTCAGTTCCTGCACTGTTCTTGTCCATCATAAATGGAGGATGGCTATGGGATTCACCGATGTCTTTAAGACATCTTTTTCTATTTATGTGGTCATAGATTGTATTTGTGCCTTCTATTTTGTCAAGGATCTCATTGAATGGGTGAAATAAAAGATTTTTGTTGGCTAATATACACTCCCAAAGTGTGAGAAGTCGCTATGACACACATTTCACTACTATATTTTCAACAACCTGATCACTCTAATCCATAACCTTTGCTTTCCATGAACACTCTTCTTCCCCATCTCTTCATTTGTATCACTTTGGGCCATTTCCCATTTGATACCAAAAGTCAGAGAAAATTGAAACTTTTGAAAAACTTGTTGTGCTCGATTTTGAGATTTTGAACTTGATTCACTACTCGATTCCTTTGCAGAGCCTTGGTGAGTGAGGTATCGGGTCTTGGGATTGGGAGAATCTATAATTTCCACATCTATAATATTGACATATTATTAGAGATGAGCCTTTAGTAATGAAAATGTTGCATCAAGTTTGACATTTGTTAGGTGTCAAGTTTCTTCTATTGGCATGGTAAATTTTCAATGAACATCTCCCTTGACTGATCATACATATTCCACCATCGGCTTGTTACCACGCTAACCTTTGTTGTAAGAGACCATTAGCATATTCTTTCTCCTTCAAAGCTATGTCTACTTCATGAACTCAAATATTTTCAAACATCTATTGAACTGGTTGCTCAATGGTGACACTTCAATACCCCAAGTTCATAATTCTTTCCCATGCCTAGTAGAGATACACATGTTTAGTTGTGGCATTTGATGATAAATTTACAAATCTTGATTTTGCAAATTATGACCCAATTTTTCTTGAATTATCATATATTTTATGACACTTCGATGAATTTATTCTAGCATTTCCAAGAGCTTCATTTGTTGTGTTCATATTTTGTACTGAAACAGGGGATTTGGTGTATTATGAATCTTTTGAACTTCAAACCTTTGAACTCATTGAACCTTAAACCTAGGCACTATGTTCTTTTGAAAACTTTATGTTGAACTTGCACCTTTGAACCTGTTGATCTTGAACCACTGAACCCGAGCCTTTGAACTTGAACCAATTAAACCTGTTGTCTCTAAAAAATTCACCCTTGCTAATTCTCCAAACTTAGCTTTCTGGAGGAACATGGAAACACTCCCGAGTAGTGGGTTACTCAACAGTTGGAGTGAATCTCTAGATTCTAGGTCGGTTCCTATATGATACTTCACCTATTGGACTTACTAAAACTACTCACTTAATGTGAAAAGGGGAAGAAATCTTGTATGAACTTAAACATGAATTAAAACTACTAAGGTGATGCACCAAGATTAATTTTAGGACATGAAATCACAGAGTAGCACACACTAGTTTACCATTAACACAAACTTGGCTTGCACAACTTATTATAGCATGTTTCCAGCATTAATATTTCACTAGGAGACCTAGGTGTACCTGACCTACAAAAGGAAGACAAATTCACAATTGAGGAATCTGTTGCATGTTCATGGCACACTTAATGACCTGTGCCATTAAACATACTAATATAAGACAAGGTGATAAACTCCAAGACAAAACTCAAGGGAAAGAGAAAAACATTTCACAAGTAGTTTGATCAATCAAAAAAACACACACAAAACCTATAAGAATAAGATGACAATGATTGAGTCATCAAAATGGCATCCAAGTTGATTTTATTCCCAAAGTGATTTACAAAACATATGCAGGAAAAAAGGCAAAAGGACTTCAAATAGTCACTTAAAATGCAGAAAAATTGAATAAGGAAGAACCTCCTACTAATTGTGTTAGGAATAACAGTCCACCAACACAATTGAGAGGGGGGGTGAATCATTTGTGAGAGAAATTATTAAACATTAAAAATTATAAACTAAAACTTTAATCCAAATGATAACACAGTAAATGCAACACCATAGCACAATCCTTTATTGTCAAGAAAACCCTGTTGAAGGTAAAACCTTGGTGGGAATTAACACCCACAAATAATGTATTGAGAGTATAGTATCCTTTCTAAATGATTTAGTCCTATTAGGAGCTTGTTAATGCATTTCGATATATATTCCATATTAAAGGACAAATCCTATTAGGAGTCAAGAGTAACAGTAGGCTCACTACCCAGGCACATTGCCTCAAAAAGGCTAAATCCACCCTTAGGACTTATTGTCCTAAATACAAGTGTTTATAAGAAATATAAAATCTAGTAAACTATTTGATAGCAACTTTCTTTACTTGATCAGTTCTAATGAAGTATCTTAATCACATCCTCCGCTCTACATCTAGCAGACTTTGCATAAACAAGCTCGCAAATTCCATACTTCATTGTTACCTCACTTCCATAAATGAAAACAATCTTTCTTTTATGTAGATTTACAATAAGCAAATAGGTCGGCCAATTAAGAATTCCCTAATGCACAAATAATTACTTAACTCCTTGGTAAGATACACATAGTACCTATAACAATTAAACATCAGTTAGAATTCATCAAATATAATCCAAGATTCATAATCCATGCTTGCACTCCACAATACACGTTACATCTCTGAAGTTGGCCCTGTTAGCGCTTTTTCTTGCAACACTTACCTAATGATGATAGTATACCTAGTATACTTGAATGCAACCTCTTTTAGGCAAGAGAAAGGGTAATTTCTAAGGATTGGATAATATCCTTCTTCATTTTTGAGCTCCACAGACTCAGGCAAGTTTTACCTTTTAAAGATTATTGATATCTCAGCCTATGTGTTTGGTGGACTGTTTCATTCACTGGGTATGAACCAAAAACCTCACTGTAGCAACTTATAGAACACTTTAGAGATTGTAATGACTAACTTAAAATAGAGTACTATAAGCCAGGCTATGGTTTTGAGAACATAAACCAATGAGACAAGGATTTGCATCCTTCTTCCTTTTGTTTTCAGGAGGGATAAACTGATGATTCACTCTCTAAAGAATCACTAGAATGGACAATGTCCTGCTGACATAAGTCCTTGATGATTTCAGCTCATTTGTTCTAAAAACTAGATGAAATTGATTAATTTGCATATGACTGAATGGAGAAAACACTTGCTTAGCAAACTCTAGATTAGTGCCTATTCCTTGGGCAAAGAGTTAATGAAAACATATGTCCACAATAAGAAACTAATGCAATACTGAAGAATGCCTTACAAAATTCATACAATCCCCTGACAATCAATATACAGGTAGCCTATATAGTTTGATTAATTAACTATCACTGTATCCGCAATACACCATGTTTTCAATGCTTTGTACACTATTAAAGTTAACCCTTGTCCATTTTTATACTCCATGGTGTTTCAATTTATAGCTTAGATGCCTTGAATATGTCTTCACCTCTTTTAAGGTACAAACCATTATGCAAATTATCTCAATGGCATCAAATTAGCCACTTTGTAATTACCTTTGCAAACTGAATCTTTAAATGGTAATTGGCTTCCAAAACTGATCTTAAAAATTTACTGAAACAAGTAATTTGACCCCGTCACTTGGCAAGAAGATTCACTCATGTACAATGACTATGTATGAAAGGGGAGCTTCACCAAATTTTTCATCCGGTGCAAGAGGCGAATAATCAAACTTAGCATTTTTCAGAAGATTATGCAAATGCAAATGTTGAAACACCACAAATCTCTTTTGGATCAGTCATTGCAAAATGACTAAATCACACTCTGAAACTTCGCCATTAAGTCAAATAGTACACTCACATGAAATAAAGATAGTCCCTCAATCGGATCCTGGAAAAAAATTTCAGATCAAAAGTTACCATTCTTGCAAAATCGCCATTTTGGAAACTTAACTCTTCTTCGCACTGCAAACTGAACAATCTGCCTTCGAAACTGCATTCATAGGGTCATCAAAAAGATCTTTTAGAAACTCAACCTATGGAGCCTGATTGAATGTCACATGTAGAACATGACCCCTCAATTACCTTCCTCTATAAACAAACCATTCAACTGATACCAAATTGCAAAGTTAGCACCCTAAACACTTTTTGAACCGAAGCACAACAGATATGTAGAAATTGGGTTTGGAATCGGCAAAGAAAAGTGATCTACCGGATTGGTCAAAGTTGGGGAATCTTCAGATGAGTTAATTCCTAGGTCTACAATGCAGATCAACCTTCAATTATTCTTGACCTCGAACCGGGTGAAAATAAGGAAACCACAAAGTATGCCATTTAATTCTGACTTCTGTATTTTCAGTGAAACTTCATTAAACTGGAAACGGAAAGGCTCTGGCAAAGTGGACAAATGGGTTGGCAGGAATCTGTAAATCTTTAGGTAGGTACACTCCTATGTTTGAAATATGAAGGATAACTCAATTATCCAAAATGTTCACCCGGGTATAGATTTTCAAGAGCTCGAAGTGGACAACTTAGCAATTCTGCACTTGAAAACTCAGGAAATCAGAATTATTTACTAACGGAATGGTTCTAGAAAACTTGTCATCTGATTTCATAGAGATCTGCAAACCGGCAATATTGGAGTGTGTGACCACTGGAACACAGTACAAAAAGAATTTTCTCAATTGAATCAACTGGTCAAAAGTTATAATGTGTCAAACTAGGCTATTCAGATTTCTGATCAATTGCACAATGCATGACAACAGTAAACTACCAACTTTGAGGGGTTTGAAATCTAGTCAAAACATATCAAAATGAATTTGGATTTGAAACATAGGTTCTCTGATACACATACTCAACATACCCAAAGTGGCAAGTCATGACATATTTCTGGGTGCAAGATATTCAAAAGCAAACTAGGCTCCAGAAAACAATTTGACACTAGCAATAATGCAGAATTAGGTGACCCCCTCAAAATGACTGCTCCCTAAACATGTCAGAATTGGAAATTAGGAGCTGGGACCCACTGCATATATCAAATGAAAGGCATTGAAGCCTTTTTCCAATCCGTTCCTCATGGAAATCATCCGGGCATCTTTTTCAAGCATTCTAGCTAAGCCTTCTTACACAAAATTTTCAAGGGTATTCACTTTGCTTATCTGGAAAATTTAACATGGTCACTCCAAATTCATTCCAAATTTAGGAGTACCAACAGTGGCTCTGACTGAGGATGGTTAAATGCAATTTTATATCGAGAACCACAGATCTCTGGAGTAGCAGACCACCCCAAAACTACAAAAATTAGATTTTATCTCTTTTTCTCTTTCCTCTTTTCACTGACACCTCTCAAAAATTTTCTCTTTTCTCAAAAAATGGGGAAACCTATAACGAAAAGAAAACACACAAATGAAAGGGAAAGAAACTGTACAATATTTATATTATCTACAAGAGGCCCAAAACCCCAAAACTGAGATTAATTCTTACCTCTGTCAAACATCTGATTTTCATCCCCATATATCGGAGGTAAACTGAAACTTTTCCTGTCATGTGTCTGATCAAGAATGCTTCCACTTTGTACTAACTCATCACATGAAATCAAATCTGCATATTCTTCATATGAGCTTCGATATACATTAGGCAGATTTTCATCATAAAAAACTTGTGGCATATAGGTGTCACATTCGTTAGATAAGAACATACTTAGATATCTGTGACTTTTATCATCTTTGATTTGTAAGCCACAACTTGAAGACTCACCATTCAACTGAAAGGAGGGATACTCAATCTTTATCAGACTACTTTGGCAAGCATCATCAAATTCATTCACATCCATCATTTGCATCTCAAGAGAAAACATATCTTGATCTCTATGCAAAACTTGAGAAGCCTCATCTCTTGGAAAATGATCATCAAACTTAGGACATGGAGCAATAACCTCATCATAAAAAATAGGAGCACCTTGCATTTCATCATCATCAAACAAGCTTAAAGAAAAGTGGTGGGCGGGAGGGAAAATACCAACACATTTTGTTTCTTCTTCTAAGACTGGAGCCACTGATTGACCATCACTAAATAGTTCAAAGGTAGACTTAGAATCAAGACAAGATTGAAAATCCACACTATTCTCTAAATTAGTACTCAACTCCATACTTATATTTTCCTCAGCTACTGAATCTGAAACCACACTGAAAGCCTCATCATATGATAAATCAAACTGAATTTTATTATAGCCTAATGAAGAAGGAGTGCAAGAAGAAACAGTATCACATATGTCAAAATCAGAATGTTGTGATTCATTTTCGTTGTCAAAATCAATATGTGTTGGACATGAAAATTCAAAGGTTCTATTTCCTGAATATCTAAGATACTCAAAAGATAAAATCTCTGCAATTTGTTCACTATGAAGGGAACAATAGTCATCTCCTCTATTTATCTCCTTACTGTCGTCTTGTATGATGCTACAAATTTCTTTATTGTTGGAGTCTTTTAGTGAAACCTCTGAAAATATATCACTTTGTGTAAGATCCTCACTACAAACACTCATGTCTACATCATAACTGTTATCTTCTTGCTTGTTGCATATATCTTCTTCATTTTCTTGCTGCTCATATAACTTATTATCAATATTAATGCCAGAAATATCTTCACCAGCGATAGACTCTTCATCATCACTAAACATATATTCATCTTCATCACTTTGAATATCATTAAATTCAGATTCACTATCAGATTTATCATCAACATCTGATATGTCTTTAGAAGAAACATCTTCTAAACCCTTTATCCATTCTATAACTTGTTGAAAAAATTCTTCCCTCTGAGAAATTGGCAAATTGCATGTATGGGGAAAACAAATTTGAACAAATAACTCAACCCATACATACTCCTAAGGACAAAAAATGATACCATAGCCTTGTAGCTTATTAGGGAATCTTATGAAAAAATCATTTGGTGATTCACCTTCTTCTCTATTCATGTGTCCTTGTAAAAATGACACCACACTTTCTTGAAGCATTTGCCTCAACATATCTGTCTTTGATTTAATAAGATCGACTTCTGATATAGGATATTTTAATTCAGATATGTCTTGTTCATCACTGTGCTCTTTATCCTCATACTGCTCTACATTACTAAGCTGCTCAAAATCACTAAATATTTTAGTAAAAGAAGCCTCTAATGCTTCCATGGATTCTATTGAGCCATGAGGTAGGTCTTTAAACCAGTCTCTCACAACATCAACTAAGGACGTTACAAAAATCTTCATCAATGTATCGTCATATGAAATGTTATAACTGTCTACCAAATCAGCAAAAATTTCTAAATGTTTCTCAGCCGACTGTTCACCAAAACCAGCAAACTTTGGCAAACACTCCCTCACCTTTGATGGAATATGATTTGGATATCCATAGATACCCTCAAAAATAATTGCCCCAAACAAATTATTACCCCTCCAATCACAAGAATATGACATCTTAGCAGTCACAAGATTACAAACTGCCTGTCTTCAAATACATATTTCCTTCAAATTTTGCAAAAATGCAAGTAAAACTTGAAATATGTAAACCTCTCTTTTCAAACCTTTATCCTTTTTTCTTTAGTGCTGCAATCACTTGATAAGGAAAACTTAAAACCTTTGTAAAATACCTGGAGTATGAAGAATTTGCTGCAAATATGTGATTTGAGAACACCTTTAAATCAGCTTCAAAATTTCGTAGAGCCGCCAATTTGTTGCAGAGAAAAATATTTGCAACCGGCTGAGATCCTTTTATCCAGCTCTGACTTCTTTAAATCAGCAATCTCTCATACACCATAACATAGAGTTTTTTATGATTCCTCTAATCATAAGAGTCCAAAAATCTACTGTCACTATTGCTGCAAGTCCACCTTCTTTTTTGTAGTCTTTCTTCAATGTACACACTGGTGCAAATTAGAGCTCAGAGTCGTCACTCACAAGTAGTGAGATTATTTTGATACTATCTTGGAGAAACTTGCAACTTTTAGATACTTTGCAGCAAACAACAGACATATTTGAATCTTTTTATAAAACATAAGGATTATATTTTTTACAAACAATGACTCTATGACCAGACTCTGGGTTGATTCAGCAAAGTAATTTTATTTTTTCCCCAGCAGAGTCACCAATTTGTTAGCGCTTTTTCTTGCAACACTTACCTAATGATGACAGTATACCTAGTATACTTGAATGCAACCTCTTTTAGGCAAGAGAAAGGCTAATTTCTAAGGATTGGATAATATCCTTCTTCATTTTTTAGCTCCAAAGACTCAGGCAGGTTTTACTTTTAAAAGATTACTGATATCTTAACCTATGTGTTTGGTGGATTGTTTCATTCACTGGGTATGAACCAAAAACCTCACTGTAACAACTTATAGAACACTTTAGAGATTGCAATGAATAACTTAAAATAGAGTACTATAAGCCAGGCTATGGTTTTGAGAACATAAACCAATGAGACAAGGATTTGCATCCTTCTTCCTTTTGTTTTTAGGAGGGATAACCTGATGATTCACTCTCTAAATAATCACTAGAATGGAAGTTGTCCTACTGACATAAGTCCTTGATGAGTTCAGCTCATTTTTTCTAAAAACTAGATGAAATTGATTAATTTGCATATGACTGAATGGAGAAAACACTTTCTCAGCCAACTCTAGATCAGTGCCTATTCCTTGGGCAAAGAGTCAATGAAAACATATGTCCACAATAAGAAACTAATGCAATACTGAAGAATGCCTTACAAAATTCATACAATCCCCTAACAATCAATATACAGGTAGCCTATATAGTTTGATTAATTAACTACCATTGTATCCGCAATACACCATGTTTTCAATGCTTTGTACACTATTAAAGTTAACCCTTGTCCATTTTTATACTCCATGGTGTTTCAATTTATAGTTCAGATGCCTTGAATATGTCTTCACCTCTTTTAAGGTACAAACCATTATGCAAATCATCTCAATGGCATCAAATTAGCCACTTTGTAATTACCTTTGCAAACTGAATCTTTAAATGGTAATTAGCTTCCAAAACTGGTCTCAAAAATTTACTGAAACAAGTAATCTGACCCCGTCACTTGGCAAGAAGATTCACTCATGTACAATGACTATGTATGCAAGGGGAGCTTCACCATATTTTTCATCCAGTGCAAGAGGCGAATAATCAAACTTAGCATTTTCAGAAGATTATGCAAATGCAAATGTTGAAACACCACAAATCTCTTTTGGATCAGTCATTGCAAAATGACTAAATCACAATCTGAAACTTCACCATTAAGTCAAACAGTACACTCACCTGCAATAAAGATAGTCCCTCAATCAGATCCTAGAAACAAATTTCAAATAAAAAGTTACCATTCTTGCAAAATGACCATTCTGGAAACTTAACTCTTTTCTGCACTGCAAACTGAACAATCTGCCTTCGAAACTGCATTCATAGGGTCATCAAAAAGATCTTTCAGAAACTCAACCTCTGGAGCCTGATTGAATGTCACATGTAGAACATGACCCCTCAATTACCTTCCTCTATAAACAAACCATTCAAATGATACCAAATTGCAAAGTTAGCACCCTAAACACTTTCTGAACTGAAGCACAATAGATATATAGAAATTGGGTTTGGAATCGGCAAAGAAAAGTGATCTACCGGATTGGTCAAAGTTGGGGAATCTTTAGATGAGTTCATTCCTAGGTCTACAATGCAGATCAACCTTCAATTATGCTTGACCTCAAACCGGGTGAAAATAAGGAAACCACAAAGTATGCCATTTTATTCTGACTTCTGCATTTTCAGTGAAACTTTATTAAACTGGAAACGGAAAGGCTCTGGCAAAGTGGACAAATGGGTTGGAAAGAATTTATAAATCTTCAGGTAGGTACACTCCTATGTTTGAAATATAAAGGATAACTCAATTATCCAAAATGTTCACCCGGGTATAGATTTTCAAGAGCTCAAAGTGGACAACTTAGCAATTCTGCACTTGAAAACTCAGGAAATTAGAATTATTTACTAACGGAATGGTTCTAGAAAACTTGTCATCTGATTTCATAGGGATCTGCAAACTGTCAATATTGGAGTGTGTGACCGGTGGAACACAGTACAAAAATAAATTTCTCAATTGAATCAAATGGTCAAAAGTTATAATGTGTCAAACTGGGCTATTCAGATTTCTGCTCAATTGCACAATGCAGGACAACAATAAACTACCAACTTTGAGGGATTTGAAATCTAGTCAAAACATATCAAAATGACTTTGGATTCGAAACATAGGTTCTCTGATACACATACTAAACATCCCCAAAGTGGCGGGTCATGAAATATTTCTAGGTGCAAGATATTCAAAAGAAAACTAGGCTCCGGACAACAATTTGACACTAGCAATAATGCAGATTTAGGTGACCCCCTCAAAATGACTGCTCCCTAAACATGTCAGAATTGGAAATTAGGAGCTGGGACCCACTGCATATATCAAATGAAAGGCATTGAAGCCTTTTCCCAATCCGTACCTTATGGAAATCATCCAGGCATCTTTTTCAAGCATTCTAGCTAAGCCTTCTCACACAAAATTTTCAAGGGTATTCATTTTGCTTATCTGAAAAATTTAACATGGTCATTCCAAATTCGTTCTAAATTTAGGAGTACCAATAGGCCCCAAATAGGTATTTTCTAGAACACATGCCACAATGGACATCACCAAGAGTCCTGTGTAACGCCCCGCTAGGGAACCCAAGAGAGATTGACCTAAACATGTCGTTATGTGTGCTAAATAATTTTTTTTTTTAAATTTAACATAATGAAACATACAATCATGCGGAAGCAATTACCATTTATACACATGTCTTACACTCACATAGATTACATGACTCAAGGGTCCCATGACATTGAATTACTTAAAGCAAAACACAACTAACATTATAACAAAAGATTCCATCTGATTAATCATATCAAATACAACTTACATAACCATGATAACAATCCTCATGGATAACCATGAAACTACCATAAACTCACATCCACTGCACATGTCGCAGGGTATGTGGTAATCACTCTAATCTACTTACTATTATAATTTCCAGATTAGGTATCACATGCGATACTCTAATACAAGATTACAATAATGAAATTACATAATAAATGATGAAGGAACATAAAGAGCTCATCCGCAAAGAACCATCAAGCACGTGGTACAAGGACTTCGAATCTCAATGGATAAAGAATCACTACCACCCGTCTGTGTGGAACCACAAAGGTCCACCCCACCGTGCTGAGGAGATAACAACAAATCCCAATCAGATATCCAAATCCAACAAGGCATAACCACTAAGCAAGGGATCCTAATAGCTCTCTAATCCGGTGTACTAATCATCATAAAAGGTAAGACTCACTAATCTAGAGGCAACTGACAACATAGGAAATCTAGCATGTGTAAAGGAAGGTGTCATCATGTAGGTGTACCCTTAAGTTTAGCCCAGATAATCACAACAGATTTTGGCACCCAAGTGACCATACACAGAGCTAATGTCCTCTCATACTGACAAGGCCCACTAACTATGTCAGATACCTCGTAGGAAAACTAACATCTTCTCCAAACCATCTTAGCCTATACTAGCACTCAAGCATGGGTGAGGATACATCTTATTAATCCATTTTATAATCTAAATATGTCTTTAGTTATTAGTTATTAAAGAAACTCCACAATAAGCAACCCAGTAGTCTCTTACAGACACGGAACTTATTGCAAGACACCTCCTACTACGCATCTAGGTAACCTACCCTAGACTCAGAGATCCTAACAGATCTAGCATAGGTCACAACCCTAGTGTACCCCAAATCTAGTATCCCACACAATTAGGAACGGTCACATATAGGTACACTCACAGATACATAATTGAAAGGTTCATCATGGTCAGTATAGGGTAATATCTGACAACACACACACCATGAAGTAACAGAACAGATAAACACCCCCCAGCCTCTGTATACATCCTAGGTCGTCTAATGCCCCCAGTAACAACATATACAAACACAAGAGAACACACAGATGCATAGAAAATAAAACATCTTAAAAGGCTGAAAAATAAACTATAAGCACATAATCATTTACAGTACCTCAACTAAGAGCTTTGTTTATTACCAAATCAAAAGAAATCCACCATTTAATAAACTCATTTAATTAACATTGATCTTCCCCTTTCAAATACGCATATAATAAATCAATCTATAATATGAAACATGATATGACATACGACACAAGTCAATTAATAATTAATAATATCATTTATCACTTTAAACTACCATGCCACCTAAATTGATTTGTGATTAAAATTATTTTAATAAATACCTATTAATAAATTAATGATCAATACATCATCTACTAATAGCTACACATTTATGTATAGTTGCAAATTAAAATTAACCATCTTAATTAATTAACATACATATATATTAATTAAATTAGTAATTAAAACACACACACACACACACACACACACACACACACACACACACACATATATATATATATTTGCATTAATTAATAACTAAATACATTAATTTAAACTAACTAATTAAAATTAACATATAACATAAACTAACTATTAAAAAGTTTTTTTTTTAAATATAAAAAAAAACTAAATATAAAATTAAATGCTGATTTTGGGGAGGGGACCCACGCGGGTTCCCCAACCCCATACTATCGTAGAATTAGCGGCGCCACTAGCGGTTCGGCCTACTGTGGCAGTGCCGTGACCTGCCGTCGGCGGTCCGGCCTGCCATTGGCAGAGCCAGTACCGTCCGCTAGCGGCCCGACCAATCCCGCGGGTGGGGGTTGGTGGGTGGAGCCCACCGCCCCCCCATATATATATATTATTATTATTATTTTTTAAATATTCTCTGCGGTACAAATCGCTTTTTGATTTATTTATTTTTAAATTTTTTTTTATAAAATGAAACAATGGCTTGCATGCCAAAATGGATTTTTTTTTTTTTTTTTTTAAATAAATCCGAAAACGGAAAAAGTAAATGAGGGAGAGTAATTTTTTTTTTTTTCCTTTCAAACATTTACTTTTCTGGGCAATCCATTTTTACACTAGTTTGTATAAAAAACAGAGAGGTGATTTTTTTTGCATGATTTAAATTTTTAGCAAGCAAATACAAAAGACTAAATATTTATTTTCTTCTCTATAGTCAAAACTATAGGCAGAATGATTTTTCAATCTATAGGAGATTTATGAGGGATATGAATACGAAATTTTCGCAGCATAACTGTAATATACCAAAGAATACATAATCATGAAAACAATGAACCCAAGCCTCTCAAAAACCCCAAAAATAATGAAACATCGTCTAATCATAAATTTAATTTTCTTCTATAGTATAACTATTTAGAGAGTTTAATTTTTTCATTTTCTAAGAGATCTAGAGGGAATTTCTTCCTGAAATTTTGACAGCATAACCCTACAATGCTAAGAATATAGAAAATGACAGAAGTATAGATCTAGGGTTGCTAGAAACACCCAAAAAAATAAATACAACCCTAAGCCATTTAAAGACCAAATTTAAGAACAAGCATTATAACATTCACAGAAAACCTCTGATCTATGAAATTGAATCCATGCAAGGCAAACGAAACCTACCTTTAATCCAATGCAAGAAATGAAAGAATGTAGCTTGGAGGATGAAAGTAGATCTGAAACCCTCAAGCCCAATTCAACCACAGATCCAGCACAATGTAAATCCGAACACACACACACAAGCAAGAGAAAATCCTGAAACCTTGAAGCAACCGAGATCCACAACAATCCACAATTCTTCAAAAAAACCCCAAATCACCAAGAGCTCTCCAATTCTCAAAAACCTATTGTGAGAGAGTGAATGACCAATTCCCCCTAAAGAGATCCAAATTCCCCAAAACATGCAAAGGTGAATGACAACTCCCCAGTCAAACCCTAGTTTAACTCAACTTTAAAATTGAAAGTAAATCCAATTTAATAAAATAAAATGTGCTTTATTGCCACAACTCAAACTAGACTCTTAATTACAAGTTAAGATCTTTTTGAATTTGAAATACTTTTTCAACACAATTATGCACATGTAATTAATAAAATATTTAATTAAATAGATTAAATATTTATGTCACAATAATGCATGCAACCAAATAAATAATTATTTAATTAATCATATAAGCTCATACAATATAGTTTTCAATTAAATATTTAATTAAATGAAAATATTCAAATATCTCAATTTAATTAATTATTTAAAATAAACTTAGGATATAATTAAATCATTAATTCAACTATAATCCATTAATTCACTAAACATGGAAAATCACTCAATAATCCAAAAATCACCTGAAAACATAATCAAGCAAAAACACACACAAACTCAAGAGAGAGGGTATTCGAATTATGTCATCCTAGACAATTCCGGATAAGGTAGTCATACTGAAACTCATCCTACATTAGGAAAATTAGGCTTAGGTTAGGATTTTGGATCTGTATGTTACCTCCCCTCTTTACCATTGAGATGAATATTTATGGGCATGCTCACTCCTGCCAATTTAGGGAAGACGATGCCCTGTACCTACAATCCTGTCATCAAAGAACACTCATGTACATACATAATATAATATTGCAATCAATGATAGGGATCGGTCGAACATGTGGATCTCACCGAAGCGAGTAACTACGTCTCCGTCCTCTACCATAACAACATGCAAACAGATACATAAACATGATAACCATACACATGCAAGTATGGGGTAAGTACAATATAATCAAAATATAAATCATCACATCCTGATAATAACCATAACATCATAAACAATAGTCACCATCAACTGAAATAATAGTAGCTCTCATGAAAGTAGCCTAAAATAATCCGGCCAATCAACTTAAACCAATGCCTAAAAGAGTACGACATCACAAATTGAAAGCGAAACATGAGTGGGTATTACATCCCGTGACCCAAGAATCATAAAAAAAAATTCCTTAACGTGTCTCCTGACATTCCCCAAGCTCACATATCATGAATCCTTATTGCATGCAAGTTATCCTCAAAACACAAAGACTAACTCTGTCAAATATCACTGTCACAGTCTAGTACCTAGTCTTCACTATAACATTTGTAACTTACTCCATCTTTAATATTAAGCCACACAACCTTAGAAATAATATCACAACACATCCCTGCTCACATCACCATCTTTACTTGTTCTGAAAAAATGGTACAGTACCTGTACACTCCTGTCAGCTATCAAGCAATAATAATAACTAGTATGTTCTTCCTTCATAGAAACATATGTTGACATCAGTGACAAAACATGAATGCCAACAAAAATAACACAAACCAATTCCAACAATCTTCCCCTTTGGCATTGATGGGAATATATGGGAAAATCCATCAACCCAAAATTACTCACTCTCAATACAATCTTCTTAGTATCCTCAACACAGGTCTCCCTATAATATTAGGGATTTTCACATAGAATCTCTCCCCCTTTGACAACAATGGAAAAGGGTGCCATAAATATTTTTCTTTCCTCTGCAAGGTGTAGATTTTTCAAATATTCATGTCTCCAAAAGCCCAGTGCAAAATCACCCAAATGTGTTCTATAAATTTCTTGCGATCATTCCCTTTCAGGAATAGATCATATATCAAGTCCAAAAAATGATATAGCTCTGCAAACCACTGGACTGATGCATTCTTGCATCAATTTAGTTCTCTCAAGGAGGGGCTCTCACCCCAAGCATACCTCTGAGATACTCAAAGGCATCATTTGAAAAAGGTTTTGTAAATATATTTATTATATGTTCCTTTGTGCTGATATACTGCAATCTCATCTCCTTTTCTGCATCCTTGTCTCTCAAGAAATGATACTTGATGGAAATATGTTTAGTCTCTGAATGCATAACTAGATTCTTTAACATATTCACTGTACTAGTTTTATCACAATGGATGACCAGTGGCTCATCAAATGTTATCCCAATGTCCTTTAGAATTTTCTTCATCCAAAAGATTTGTGTGCAATTTATAGAAGCAACAACATACTCTGATTTAGTAGTAGACTGAGTTATACAATCCTACTTTTTACTTTACCAAGAAACCAATCTTTTCCCAAGAAAGAATGCACCACCACTTGTACTCTTTCTGTCATCAATATTTCCTATCCAATCAGCATCAATATAAGCATGCAAGTCAAAATCATCAGATTTCTTAACCATAAGCCATAATCCATTGTTCCTTTCAGAAACCTAAATATTCTTTTCATAGTAGCAAGGTGTGTCTCTTTAGGATCTTCTTGATATCTTACCACAATTCCAACTACATTAGCAATATCTGGTCTGGTGTGAGTCAGATATTGTAAGCCTCCAATCATAGATATGTACTTTGTCTAAAAAGCACTCTGAGATTCATTAGTAGTAGTAAACTTGTGACCAGTGACCATAGCTGTTCCTGTTGAAGACAATTATTCAAATGTGTATTGTCATTGATGTATAAAAAAATGTAGTGATGTTGCACAAATGTCTAATCCTAATCGAGCACCAATCATTGTATGTCAAGCTCTCTTGGGCATTGAAGAAGACTCCAGTATCAACTAAGTGTTTTTTTGTATTAACCAAGCTCTGTCAGGTAATGAAGGAAGTTTTGTATTTAACTGATTTCACTCTAGTAATACAATAAGTTTGGTTTCATCTGAGTAATGGTCGAGCATCAAAGGATTACAATGTTAACTAAGTTATACATTTAGTGTCAGCTGACTAACAACAGTTTACACTTTATGTTTAATTGGTTAATTGCAGCCGACAAAATTGATTTTTATTGTTTATTTGGAAGGGTATTAAAAATGACTTGACAAGGCCTATCATATATATACAAGGTCAAGTTTGGATTGAATATATAGTAGAAAATTTTTTGATATGAAGAGTGAAGGAAAAATAAGAGGGAATTTTTATTAAGGATAGAATATCCAGACCGAGCTGCAAAACAATATTTGATCAGTGAGGATCCAGCTAAAGCTAGAACAGAGATCTGAATCTGCAAAGTCAGTTGCCTCTTCAATCAGGTCAACACATTGTTACTCTCTAACAATTGTAGCAATGATCTAAATCTCTTTACAGAGTAGACTTAATAGTCTTTTATAAATCCTCTCACAAGGTGACATTTCTACATTGAAGTGTTTGAAGACCTCTAACAAGGCCACTCCTAATAGGGTGATTAAATCCTCTAATAGGGTCACACCTCATAGTGTGTTTTTTAATCTTTAACAAGGTTGGCTCCTAACATGGCTCACTTCAAAAAAGTGAAAAATAGTAACTAGTTGCAATTGGTGGTTTTCAAAAATTGGGTTTCCATGATAAATATTGGTGTCATCTGTGTACATGTTATTTTCTTTATGTTTTATGATTTTGCACTTAATCACTTGAGGTTAATCACAGTTAATATTTTAAGATTTCTTTGTTAACTGAGTAACAACATAATATCTTTGTTAACCGAGTAACAGTGATAAGTTTGATTAAGAAATCAAAGGGACTTGGATTCTTTTTTTGGTAACTGATTCACCCCTCCCCTCTCAGTTACTCAACTTATTTCCAACAATTGGTATCATAGTTGTTTGGTGCTTTCAAGGAACGTTTCAAGGCCTAAGCTAAAGATCAAAGATGTCTTACAGAAGGGAGATCCCCAAGTTTAACAAAGACAACTTTCCTGCATGGAAAGAGTTGATGAGGCTACATCTATCTACTATTGGAGATATTGGTTACCAATTCTTGGACCACAAGTATGTGGAACCACCAAGACCTATGTCTGTGGATCAGATGGTGGACATGAAGAATCACAACATAATGATGATTGATATAGCTTCTTCACTCAGATATTCAGAATTTGATGAATTCATGGACTACCCTATTTCCTATGATATGTGAAAGAAACTACATTGTATCCATGGAGGAGATGACAATGTAAAGAGAGCCAAAGAAGAAAGTTTTAGAGTTTAGTTTGATCAGGTGAAAATGAAAGAAGGAGAAGACATTACAAAATACAATGATAGAATCAAGAAAAGTGTCAGTGTCATTAGAGCTACTAGTGGCCAGATTGAAGACAAGATAGTGGCTAGTAATGTATTGAGAACTTTGATTCCTATATATGCAATTAGAGTTTCAGCCATTCAAGAGATGAGGTGAAGTAATGATATAACTCTAGATGCATTGGTTGGAAGGCTAAAAACTTTTAAGTTGGACAATTTTGACAATTATTCTCCTAATCCTAGCAATTTTGAGTTTGCATTCAAAGACAAATTAAGCTTTGGTAAGATGGATAGGAACTCAAAAGGAAAATAGATTGGCAATGATAGTGATGATGAATTTGATGATGAAGATCTAGAAATCATTGAAGCACTACTTGCAAAGAGAGCTACCAAAGGAAAAAGGAAAAAACAAAGGAAGAATACCATTGATTTTCTTTTCATGTGACAAGCTTGGCCACATTGCTTCTAAGTGTCCAAACAAAGAAAACAAAGATGAGAGAAAATTCAACTAGGACAAAGCCAAGAAATATTTCAAAATTTACAAAATCTACAAGGACAAAGGTAAGAAATCTTGTTATATTGCAAAATATTCTAATAGTGATGAAGATGAAATGGTTTACTTTACTATTAAGGATGAGTCAGATAATGAAGAAAATTAAAATACTGTAATTTTCTCTCATGTTAATGGCATTTGGATAACTGATAATGGTTTTTCACACCACATGACTAATGATAAAACAAAATTTGAACATCTTGAGCACTATGATGGTGCGAGTGTCCGATTTGGGAATAATGAACCTTGCTATGTGAAAGGTAAAGGTTGTATTTCTCTAACTGCAGGAATCAAATGTGATAATGCTTATTGGATTGAAGGCCTAAGGTGTAATCTAGTAAGTGTGGCACAATTGAATAACACTGGTTTCAAGGTAGAATTCATGAATGGTAAGGCCAAGCTCCTGGATGGTAAAGGAAACCTAGTTGGAACTGGCAAGCAAACAAAAGGTAATCTATTCTATCTTGATCTCACTGAAAGTTCATGTTTTATTTCACAAGTAGAATAAAGTTGGTTATGGCATAAAATATTATGTCATGTGAATTTTGATAACCTGGTTAACATAAGAAAGAACAAAAGAGTAAGAGGTATTCCTATTTTGAAGAAACCTGAATTGGCAATATGCAAACAATGTCAAATTGGGAAGATGAGCAAAACTAGTTTCAAAAGAAAAAATTACAATACTGAAGAAGTCTTGGAGTTAGTGCATACTGATCTATGTGGACCAATTGTAACAACAAGTTACAATGGAGAGAAGTATTTCATTCTATTTGTTGATGATCATTCCAGAATGATGGTTGTTATATTTCTCAAAGAAAAATCAGAAGCTTTTCAGAAGTTTAAGTAGTACCTTGTCAGAGTTGAGAAGGAAACAAGAAAGAAACTAAAATGCCTAAGATCTGATAGAGGAGGTGAATTCACTTCTAGTGATTTCAATAAATTCTGTAATGAAAGAGGAATCAAGAAACAAGTATATGCCCCTGGTACACCATAGAAAAATGGGATAGCAGAAAGAAGAAACATATCTATTATGGATTGTGTAGGAACCTTGATTATTGAAAACAATGTTGCAACCAAATAATGGAAGGAAGCCATCAGTACTGTAGTTCACACCTTGAACAGAGTTCAACTGAAGAAAGGTACTGATCAAACACCCTTTGAGTTATGGTATGGCTATAAACCCAATGTTCATTATTTCAAAGTATTTGGAAGTAAATGTTACATCTTGAAGGAAGAAATAAATGGAAAATTTAAAGTAAGAGGTGATGAAGGTATATTCCTAGGCTACTCCTATAAAAGCAAAGCATATAAATGTTTGAATCTTTCTACTCATAAAGTCATAGAAATAGTACATGTAAAGATTGATGAGTTTGTAGAGAGAAGTGAAGAACATAGCAGTAAAGAGCCTGATGACTACAAGAACTTTGTGTATTATGAACCTGATACTATATATAAGACACAAGAAATGGTGATTAGACAACAACCATGTCGACCATTTATTTTATCACCTTAAACTTTGTTACATCCTATGCAACCCGAGCTGCTAGCAGTTGCTACCGAATCTCAGACAAAGGCAACCGAGTCTCAGACAAAGGAACCCGAGTCTCAGTCAAAAGAACAAAAAAAAATGTTTGAGCATGGTGAACCAAGTGGACCAAGTCCAAAATCAAAGAAGAAGGAACCTATACTTGCCAAATATGTCAGAAGGCATCATGCACTTGAGAAAATATTTGGAGATCAGAAAAAAGATATAATGACAAGGACAAAACTTAAAGGTACATTTTTGCTTAGTGAAATTTAACCTAGATCCATTAAAGATTCCTTAAATGATGAAAGTTGAATAGAAGCCATGAATGAAGAGATTGAGAAGATAGAAAAGAACAAAACCTGGACTTTGGTGCTTAGACCACAAGACAAGAATGTGATTCGTACAAAGTGGGTTTTCAGAAACAAGTTGAATGAAAAAGGTGAAGTTTCTAGAAATAAGGCAAGATTAGTGTGTAAAGGATATACTCAAGAAGAGGGTATTGACTATGGAGAAATTTTCTCTCCTTTTACAAGACTTGAAGGAGTTAGAACTCTTTTGGTATACGTAGCACATAAAGGATTTAAGGTATACCAAATGGATGTTAAATCTGCATTCTTGAATGGAATTCTGGAAGAGGAAGTCTATATTGAGTAACCTAAAGGTTTTGTTGATTCTAACAAAGGAATATGGCTTGCAAATTATACAAAGCTTTGTATGGACTAAAGAAAGCTCCTAGAGCTCTGTATGAAAGACTGCATGGTTACCTAGTAAGTATTGGATTTCAGAGAACTAATGATAATAGCAGCTTGTACATCAAAGAAGGACCTCAGAAAAGATACTATTAGCAGAGATATTTGTTGATGATTTACTATTCACTCGACATGATAATTTGTGCAAAGCATTCTCTAAAGAAATGAGTAAGGAATTTGAGATGTCTATGTTTGGTGAAATCAAATTTTTTGTTGGTTTACAAGTACATCAGATGAAGGATGGTATCTACATTACCCAGTTTAAACATATCAAAGAGATCTAAAGAAATTCCTAATAGAAGATTCCAGACCAGTTGGGACACCTATGTCTACCGGACATAAGTTGTCTAAGGATGATGACTCAAAGGAGGTAAATAAGACAACCTAAAGATCCATGATTGGTAAACTTCAATATGTTGTTCACACTAGGCCTAATATTGCATTAGCAGTTGGTATTGTTGCAAGGTTTTCAGCTAATCATAGAGAGAATCATTTGATGACTATCAAAAGGATTCTGAGATATCTTAAGGCTATTGAATATTATGGATTGTGGTATAAGAAAGGAGGAAACTTTTATTTGAAGAATTTTACTAATGGTGATTGGGTAGGAAGTGTTGATGGAAAAAAGTGCACCAGTGGTGGAGTGTTCTTTCTTAGAAAGAGGTTAGTCTCTTGGACCAGCAAGAAATAGAATTTCATTTCTCAGTCTACAGAAGAGGTAGAGTATGTTTCTATAGCATTGAATTGTTCAAATATCACATGGTTCAAAGAGTTGTTTCCAGGTATGAAGGAGGAAATCAAAGAACTAGTTGTTATCTAGTGTGACAACACTAGTGCTATTAACATTTCAAAGAATCCTATGATGCATACTAAGACTAAGAATATTATAATAAAGTATCATTTCTTGAGAGAATTGGTTTAGGACAAGTAAGGTTGGAATATGTGAATACTAAAGAACAAATTGTAGATATATTCACAAAAACTTTACCTAAGGATGCATTCTTGTATATTAGAGGAAAGATAGGGGTGATTCCCCTAACTGAGGCTCACTAAAGTACAGATTAGTGATGCATCAACTGAGATACTATGAAGATCTAACAAGTTGATGTAGATTGTCAGAGATTATTGCATATGAATCAGTATATTAGGTACATTACAACTTCATTGGATGGAGTCTTTGGCAATGGATGTCAAAGAGGGAGAGATTATTGATGTCATGCCAAAAAATTAGTATATCAGAGGGAGAAATTTTATCAGAAACAAAAATTGATTTAAGAAGGAGAAATCTATATTTTAGTGACTATGAAGATAGAGGGAGTTTTCTAGATGAGAATCAGAATGAAGCTAAGGATATTATAATTTCATTCTTGTTTCTGTTTCTCTAAAATTATTTGTATAATGACATATTGTGTTGCCATCAATGCAAAAGAGGGAGATTGTTGAAGACAATTATTCAATTGTGTATTTTTATTGATGTATACACAAATGTAGTGATGTTACAAAAATGTCTAATCCTAACCAAGCACCTTTAATTGTATGTCGAGCTCTCTCAAGCATTCAAGAAGACTCCTGTATCAACCAAGTGTTTTGATGTATTAACCGAGCTCTGTCTGATAATCAAGGGAGTTTTGTATTTAACCAAGTTCACTCGGGCAATAGAGTAAGTTTGGTTTCAGCTGAGTAACGGTTAGGCAACAAAGGATTATAGTGTGTGTCATGCCCAAAACTAGGGCAAAACACACATACAAAATGTTTTTTTATATGCACGTGCAAACCACTAACAGGGATGTATTTGAGGTAATGTGTTATCACGGTAAGGGTAGTCTTTGAATTGCAAGGTATAGGCATAAGTTGAATTAGGGGTACATCACCTTCAGATGCAAATTAGAGCATCAACTAGTCCTACAAGTTATGTGAATACCTAGGTCCGATTGGTTTAACTCTAGTTTCAAGTTTTAATCTATGTAAAGTATCATGATGATATTCTATTGTTAAGAGTCATACATTGAAATAGATCATCCTGGTAGTCACTTAGTTTCTAACCTTAGCTACAAATTATTCATTAAATTCTAATCCCAATTTACTTTTGACCATTAACCACTAGATTAAATTACAATAATCAAAACCTAATCGAACCCTTATCCTCCTAACAACAATTAAACTCTGCTATACAATTTTTCATAAAACATTAGTCCTTAAATTCCTTGTTAGAATATTAAATTGATCTCAATTAGAAAATTTACATTGACCTCTAACCTTTCAAAATGCATAGGCAACATATTTTAATTTATCAAAATTAACATCTATCTAAACATC
>MU228464.1:2803950-2844118 GCA_018584345.1 Thuja plicata | reverse complement strand
CATGATTTTAATAATCAATAAGAAATTAAATCTGTAACATATAAGCAACTCTATATATATTTCACACATAGACTAAGGTTTTCAAACTAGTAATTAAATAACACAATTTGAATGAAAATACATCTATCAGGTGGGGTCACTTAATTTGAATAACATAACTCAAAATTAAATCTATTTACAACTTAATCTATTTACATATAAAAATCCTTTTTAATAATGTCCACAATGGGGAGAATATAATATCATTTAACTAAAAGGTATAATACTAAACTAAATTAACTATGTAATTAAATCTATTAATTATTACTAAACTACCTATAACAATATACTTAAGCCTACCTATCTACTAACAACTTATCACCTATCACCTATCTACTAGCAACCTAACACCTATCACCTATCCATTCCCTAAGAGGTCACATCCTATCCCCATTCCCGCATGGCCCACTTTCCAAGTGGGTGGGGAAGGGGTGTGAATTCCCAAAACACTTCAAAGTCTGTGAAAATTACTAAGGAGGAGAGCTTTGCAAGATTTTTCATGAAGTCAAATGGTGGCGGCCACAACAATCCCTCCAAACCAAGTGCAGCAGCAATGTCAAGGTACATATTCCATCAGATTTTGCATGGGGAGGGAAATGAGGTGGCAGCAAAACCAAAAGGCATGGAAATTCCAAAGCTAGGGTGGGGCCCAAGGCACTTACTACATGTTTTAAACTATGATGCTGACCATTGTCCTAGGGGGATGTACATGTCAGAAACAATAAGTATCGAATGGGGAAGGTTAAAACAAGGTAAGGGAATTAACTTCATGCCTCCCAAAATTTTGCATGGGATAGTAAGATGGGAGGGAAAATATATGGTGGGGCCCATGAGGATGGGAGAAGGGTATTAAGTATTTTTTTTTTAAAGTGAATGATGTATTAGCATAATAGTTAGTTTAGAGGGATGCTTAGGGAATAATAAAGGGAAGTTATGGAGAGGGATATTTTGCAGAATATTCTTTGTGTATGGGGAGGGAATTAAATCCCTCCCCATACATTTTCCTGAGATTTTTATGCTCTATTTTCTAGGAATGTATGGTAGGTGTGTTTGTATTCATTTTTTTTTGAACATACATGCAATTTGTTTTATTTTTATTTTTGTTGCCCAAACCTTATACAATTAAAATTGATCACTAATAATAGGTAACTGTTCTCATTATTACATCAATTGCTATGACTTACTATATTTACAAATTTAATCACTTCTTTTCAAGGGATGAAATACAATGATTTTGAGAATGAAATATTGATCTAATTAAACTAAAATTTCAGATTTACAACGGAAAACATGAAGTGTTCTTAACTTGAAAATTTAAAATTACATGTCATGAAATTATTACAATAAGAATAAGAGCTTGATACATTTTTCTCAACAAGCCTACAATGAACTTTACAACATTTACTAAAAATGATCCTCAAACACAAGGAGTAAACATGCAACTACAAAGTTATTTTTTCTCCATAATACCAAAATAAGGCTTCTTTCAAAATCTTCCACCTCCAACTTGATTTTAAAAATCTGCAATAAAACATGAACGGAATCATGGGATCTCACCTCCCAACCAAGGCCTCAAGAGAGGCCACCCCCGAGCTTGGAGAACCAATACTAAACAAGGTAGCACATTTCAAAACTTTACAACTAACACAAATGCACAACAAATTACTCCCAACCAAGGTTTTCACAAATGGGCTTTTCAAACCCATTGAAGTAGGGTGAAGGTGGGATTTTCCAAGGACGAGAATGCCATTGCATTCAAATCTCTGAACAAGAGTTCTCTCCCATGCCTTTCCAAGGCTAAAATTGGAATTCCTTCCATATACACAATTTGGTCATTTCTATACCAAAATAATTTTTACAACATGACTTCATGGAGCCCATACTCTATGAAATTATCCCTCTTCTCCAAGAGAAGAGACTCTCACTACAATGGAGAGCCCAACTAACCCCTTCACCCAAGGCCACTTCTTCCATTTCCAAAGGGTGAGTAATGCCTTAAAACTCCCATGAACAATACTCCCAAATCCAAAAGAACAAGAGAAGAAACAAAACTCAAATGCATCCCAAACCCAACACATAACATCAACTTCTACATTCAACAACACATTACTAGATTACATAAATGAATCCATACAAGGTTTACATTTTCATTCAGCAATATCATGCAAGCTCAAGAGAAAAAGCATTCTACCATGGCAATAATTCACCAACTTTGGTCCAAGAAAAATGACAATAGTGTAGTTGAGAAGAGCCCTTATCCCTTTTCCTTTTCTTTCTCCAAACCTAGTTGTCTCCAAAATTGGAGAGTGGGTGAATGCTCACTAAGTTTCTCCAAATCCTCTAAAAAGGCCCCTAAAATGTACTCAAGACTTAGAAATCAATGAGACATGCCCTCTAGTCCTTTTTCCCTACATCTTGTCTCCCCTCTTAATTGTGAGTTTAGTAAGGAGTGTGGGGCAAGTCAATGCATGTGGTCATCTTCATTTTAGCCACTTTTGAAAGGTAGGCATTTTGGAGGGCCAAAATGGTGATATAGATTTACTCCATAGGTAAAAACTAGCCCTAACCCAAAGTACCCCCTTAGGGTTAAGTAATTTTGGCCAAAAATACACTCTAGGGTCACTTTTGACCCTTCCAAAGTACCCCTAAAGTTCAAATTCGAGTTCCAACTTGATGTGATCCCTACAAGACATCTATATGTAGGTGAAATTAATATTGCATCGTATTAGGTTTGGTGATTCTTTCCCAAGCCCTAATTTGACATTTCATCATCCACATGGACAACTCAAGTGTCAATTGACACCAAGACAAAATACACATCACATTCACAATGACATGCTCAAACAACAACATGAGTATTAAACTATTAACACACATTCAGATTACGTTTACAACAAGGATCACATTATAATGAGGTTTCAATCCCTTATTGGATTAAACCTTGGTTTACTCAATTCACATGTGTTTTTCCCTGATTCTCCAAATAATTCCATGGTTCTCTTTTCTGCACACTAAACTTGAGCATCAGTAGTCCAAGATAATAAAATCACATGCAATATCTATATTTTCAATTTATAATTAGAAACATCAATCAATAGCAAGATTAAATTCCTAATTGCAATTTTCATATAGGAAGGTTTAAAACATATAGATTCCATAATCATCATGACATAACATCCATGAAATAATCAAGTCTAATCATGGTTTGATCTTCTCATCAATTCACTTATCTAAACATATATAATAAAAAAAACAACCATCTGATCTAGGTCTAATCCATATCAAAATGAAATCCACACAATATAATTATCATCATAACATAGTATCTCGAGTCTCTATCAGAATAATCAAAAAGTGTATCAATGTATCAAAACATAAAGTATCAAAGTGTGATCGAGTAGTAAGGCTGTGATGGGTCGGGGTGAGGCCTCACATCCTCCCCCACTAGGAATTAAATTCCTCCTGGAGTTCATAAAAAAGCTATGGGTACTGAGATCTCATCTGTATTGCATCCTCCCATGAAGTCGTGACCTCATCGTAACAATCCCATTGGACCCTAACCCGGTCGAGCTCTTGGCCTCAGAGTGCAAGGGTCCATCGGGCTATAATATGAATGGGCTCTAGTGCTAGTTTTCCATCCAACTCCACGTGTAAGGCATCCCAATCTATAATGTGAGACTCATCATAAATATATTTTTGTAGCACAGATACATGAAACACATCGTGGATGTGTGACAGGCTGGGTGGCAAGGATAGATAGTAGGCAACTGGTCCTCTCCTCTCCAATATCTCAAAAGGTCCAACAAAGTGAGGCACTAACTTAGAGCCCTTTCCAAAATGGATTGGACTCTTATGCAGGCGCACTCTCATAAAGACCCTATCTCCAACCAGATACTCACGATCAACCTACTTCACATCTGCATACTTCTTCTGTCGGTCCTGAGCCTCTCTAAGATGCTATCTAATCAATACTACCTGCTTCTCCATATCCTTGACTAACTGGGGTCCAATAGATACTCTATCCTCAATCCTCAAGTGAAGGCTCCCCCTCTGAATCCTCCTCTCTATTACTAATGGTGACATGGAAAATAACTAGCATCCCTTCTGCACACACCGCCTAAGATGCATAGAGGAAATAATGCGAAGGGATATGGGTCATTGTACCCCAAATATCACCATAGGAATACCATGATCGTCAACACACTCAACCCTCTTCTGATGAAAATCCATCTTGGCGCTGTGGGCATATAGCCAATCCATGCCAAGGACTACATCATAAGAGCCTAGAGGGGTAATGCGGAGATCAGTCATCATGATTAAGTCTCCAATCTGAATCTGACAACTGGGAACTAAAGAACTAATAGACACCCTAGCTCCTGAAGCTAACTCAACCTCCCAACTGACATCCTGTCTAACTGCCACTAGCCCACAACGCTCCACTACATAGGGAGACATAAAAGAGTTTGTGGCTCCTGAATCAAATAGGATAGAAACACTAATACCCTAAATCATACCTGTGGCTTGTATGACCGTGGCCTGGTGCTTAGCTTGGTGGTTATCAAACACTACAAAAACTCTATGGGATCTACCCATATCTCAAAATGTAGGCTCTAAAGTAACCCCTCTCTGACCACTGGCTGACTATCCTTGTGGGCACTCTCTTGCTAAATGACCCATACCACCGCAAGTGTAACATGGTCCTCGGGTCTGAATCTGTACTCCCTGTGTCCTAGGCTATTGTGACCCTCCGGTCCTACTAGAGCCACTGTATCCACCCCTAGAGGACTGCTGAGTCCTAGCTGGCTGTGCCTGAGGGGTCTGTGTCCTATGATCCTAAATGGAACCCTGAGAATCCCACAGTTTGGGCTTAGAGCCTTGATAACCCTGTGAATGCCTCTGTCTAGAATCCTTGTGAGATCTCTACTGCTGAGATTGTTGACCCTTAAAGGATCCCACTGAGTGATTTTGTTTCCCTTTCCAAGGGGGTCTCTGTTGTCCTGACTACTAGGAAGAGGGGTTTCAGTGCTGGGACCAATCTCAGGATTCCTGTCTAGTATGGATATCCTTGGCTACAAGTGCCGTCTCAACTACCCCTCTGAAAGTGGCGGGGAATCCTAGGCGTACTATGCTTTGAAGAGACATATTAAGTCCCTTAATAAAATGGTGAATATGCAGTTTCTCATCCTTCATGTAAACAACATATGGAAGGAGCTCAAGAAACCAACTCTCATACTAGACCACTATGAGGCCTCTCTACTGGAGATCATGTAACTCCTCTATCTGTCTCTGTTTGAAATGCTCAGAGAGATACCTCTCTCAAAAATGGGCCACAAAAGTCTCCCAAGTGAGCGTGTCAATGTTCAATCCACCTATGGACACCTCCTGCTCCCACCAAGTTGAAGCCTTCTCCCATAGGAGGTGGACTGCAAGTCATACCTTTAAATTACTCCCATAAGGGCACAATCCAAAACATCGCTGTAAGCTCTATAACCAGGCCTCTGCTACTGACCCATCTGAGGATCCCAAAAACAAGGGTGGTTGGAGTCATAATAACTCTTAGATCTCATCTCCAACATCTCTAGGGGGTCTCTCCCTAGCACGTACCTCAAGCTCACATGGAAGTACAACCTGATGAACCGACTCACCCTCCTGATCATCATGACCCTCAACAGACCTGGGTAGGGGACTCCTACTTCTCTCTCTGTTGACTACTCTATCATTTTTAGAAACATGTGCTTCCCTTTTCGGGATCCTGTGCTGAACTATGGGTGGTAGTCTCTGCTTGATTACCCCAATAAGATTCTGGAGAACATCCAAAATATCCTAGTTGGAGTTTGGTGGTGGTGGACGTGGTGGTGGTGGTGGACGTGGTGGTGGTGGTGGATCCTCCTATCCTGCCCCTGCATGGGGAGCTCTACGACCTCTACCCCATCGGTTATTTCTGGTGACCGTAGGCATCCTACACAATGATTACAGTTTTCAATGAGTTGAAACATAATGGGTTAGGTTCCTAGTGTCGAAACATGGCTCTGATACCCAAATGTCATGCCCAAAAATAGGGCAAAACACACATACAAATTTTTTTTATAACAGACATGCAAACCACTAACAGGGATGTATTTGAGGTAATGTGTTATCATGGTAAGGGTAGTCTTCAAATTGCAAGATATAGGCATAAGTTGAATTAGGGGTACATCGCCTTTAGATGCAAATTAGAGCATCAACTAGTCGTACAAGTTATGTGAATACCTAGGTCTTGTTGGTTTAACTCTAGTTTCAAGTTTTAATCTATGTAAAGTGTCATGATGATATTCTATTGTTAAGAGTCATATATTGAAATAGATCATCCTAGTAATCACTTAATTTCTAACCTTATCTACAACTTATTCATTAAATTCTAATCCCAATTTACTTTCGACCATTAACCACTAGATTAAATTTCAATATTCAAAACCTGATCTAACCCTTATCCTCCTAACAACAATTAAACTCTTCTATACAATTTTCCATAAAACTATAGTCCTTAAATTCCTTGTTAGAATATTAAATTGATCTCAATTAGAAAATTTACATTGACCTCTAACCTTTCAAAATGCATAGGCAACATATTTTAATTTATCAAAATTAACATCTATCTAAACATCTTCCATAAAACTACGTCTAACAATCAAAAATTAATTACACAATAAAATAAACTTTAGCTAAATGACATTACATGATTTTAATAATCAATAAGAAATTAAATCTGTAACATATAAGCTCTATATATATTTCACACATAGACTAAGGTTTTCAAACTAGTAATTAAATAACACAATTTTAATGAAAATACATCTATTAGGTGGGGTCACTTAATTTGAATAACATAACTCAAAATTAAATCTATTTACAACTTAATCTATTTACATATAAAAATACTTTTTAATAATGTCCACAATGGAGAGAACATAATATCATTTAACTAAAAGGTACAATACTAAACTAAATTAACTATGTAATTAAATCTATTAATTATTAATAAACTACCTATAACAATATACTTAAGCCTACCTATCTACTAACAACCTATCACCTATCTACTAGCAACCTAACATATATCACCTATCACCTATCCATTCCCTAAGAGGTCACATCCTATCCCCATTCCCCCATGGCCCACATGCCAAGTGAGTGGGGAAGGGGTGTGAATTCCCAAAACACTTCAAAGTCTCTGAAAATTCCTGAGGAGAGCTTTGCAAGATTTCACATGAAGTCAAATGGTGGGGGCCATAGCAATCCTTCCAAACCAAGTGCAGCAACAAGGTCAAGGTACATATTTCATGGGATTTTGCATGGGGAGGGAAATGAGGTGGCAGCAAAACCAAAAGGCATGCGAATTCCAAAGCTAGGGTGGGGCCTAAGGTACTTACTACATGTTTTAAACTATGATGCTAATCATTGTCCTAGGGGGATGTACATGTCAGAAACAATAAGCATTGAATGGGGAAGGTCAAAACAATGTAAGGGAATTAACTTCATGACTCCCAAAATTTCGCATGGGATAGTAAGATGGGAGGGAAAATATATGGTGGGGCCCATGAGGATGGGAGAAGGGTATTAATTATTATTTTTTTAAAGTGAATGATGTATTAGCATAAGGGTTAGTTTAGAGGGATGCTTAGGGAATAATAAAGGGAACTTATGGAGAGGGATCTTTTGCAGAATATTCTCTATGTATGGGGAGGGAATTAAATCCCTCCCCATACATTTTCCAGAGAGTTTTATGCTCTATTTTCTAGGAATGTATGGTAGGTGTGTTTGTATACATTTTTTTTTGAACATACATGCAATTTGTTTTATTTTTATTTTTGTTGCCCAAACCTTATACAATTAAAATTGATCACTAATAATACGTAACTGTTCTCATTATTACATCAATTTCTATGACTTCCTATGTTTACTAATTTAATCACTTCTTTTCAAGGGATGAAATACAATGATTTTAAGAATGAAATATTGATCTAATTAAACTAAAATTTCAGATTTACAAGGGAAAACATGAAGTGTTCTTAACTTGAAAATTTAAAATTACATATCATGAAATTATTACAACAAGAATAAGAGCTTGACACATTTTTCTCAACAAGCCTACAATGAACTTTACAACATTTACTAAAAATGATCCTCAAACACAAGGAGTAAACATGCAACTACAAAGTTGTTTTTTCTCCACAATACCAAAAGAAGGCTTCTTTCAAAATCTTCCACCTCCAACTTGATTTCAAAAACCTACAATAAAATATGAAGGGAACCATGGGAGCTCACCTCCCAACCAAGGCCTCAAAAGAGGCCACCCCCAAGCTTGGAGAACCAAGACTAAACAAGGCAGCACATTTCAAAACTTCACAACTAACACAAATGCACAACAAATTACTCCCAACCAAGGTCTTCATAAATAGGCTTTTCAAACCCATTGAAGTAGGGTGAAGGTGGGGTTTTCCAAGGAGGAGAATTTCATTGCATTCAAATCTCTTAACAAGAGTTCTCTCCCATTCCTTTCCAAGGATAAAACTGGAATTCCTTCCGTATATACAATTTGGGCATTTTTATACCAAAACAATTTTTACAACATGGCTTCATGGAGCCCATACTCTATGAAATTATCCTTCTTCTCCAAGAGAAGAGACTCTCACTACAATGGAGAGCCCAACTAACCCCTTAACCCAAGGCCACTTCTTCCCTTACCCAAGGGTGATTAATGCCTTAAAACTCCCATGAACAATACTCCCAAATCCAAAAGAACAAAAGAAGAAACAAAACTCAAATGCATCCCAAACCCAACACATAACATAAACTTCTACATTCAACAACACATTACTAGATTACATAAATGAATCCATACAAGGTTTACATTTTCATTCAACAATATCATGCAAGCTCAAGAGCAAACGCATTCTACCATGGAAAGAATTCACCAACCTTGGTCCAAGAAAAATGGCAATAGTGTAGTTCAGAAGAACCCTTATCCATTTTCCTTTTCTTTCTTCAAACCTAGTTGTCTCCAAAAGTGGAGAGTGGGTGAATTCTCACTAAGTTTCTTCAAATCCTCTAAAAAGGCCCCTAAAAGGTACTCAAGACTTACCAATTATTGAGACATGCCCTCTGGTCCTTTTTCCCTACCTCTTGTCTCCCCTCTTAATTGTGAGTTTAGTAAGGAGTGTGGGACAAGTCAATGCATGTGGCCATCTTCATTTTCGCCATTTTTGAAAGGTAGGCAATTTGAAGGGCCATAATGGTGATATAGGTTTACTCCATGGGTAAAAACTATCCCTAACCCAAAGTACCCCCTTAGGGTTAACTAGTTTTAGCCAAAAATACACTCTAGGGTCACTTTTGACCCTTCCAAAGTACCCCTAAAGTTCCAATTCGAGTTCCAACTTGATGTGATCCCTACAAGACATCTATATGCAAGTGAAATTAATATTGCATCTTATTAGGTTTGGTGATTCTTTCTAAAGCCCTAATTTTACATGTCATCATTCACATGGACAACACAAGTGTCAAGTGACACCAAGAGAAAATACACATCACATTCACAATGACATGCCCAAACAACAACAACATGAGTATTAAACTGTTAACACACATTCAGATTATGTTTACAACAAGGATCACATTACAATGAGGTTTCATTCCCTTATTGGATTAAACTTTGGTTTACTCAATTCACATGTGTTTAGCCCTGATTCTCTAAATAATTCCGTGGTTCTCTTTCCTGCACACTAAACTCGAGCATCAGTAGTCCAAGATAATAAAATCAAATGCAATATATATATTTTCAATTTATAATTAGCAACATCAATCAATAGCAAGATTAAATTCCTAATTGCAATTTTCATACAGGAAGTTTTAAAACATATAGATTCCATAATCATCATGACATAACATCCATGAAATAATCAAGTCTAATCATGATTCGATCTTCTCATCAGTTCTCTTATCTAAACATATATAATAAAAAAAACAACCATATGATCTAGGTCTAATCCATATCAAAATGAAATCCACACAATATAATTATCACCATAACATAGTATGTCGAGTCTCTGTCAGGATAATCAAAAAGTGTATCAATGTATCAAAACATAAAGTATCAAAGTGTGATCGAGCAGTAAGGCTGTGATGGGTCGGGGTGAGGCCTCACAGTGTGTAACTAAGTTATGCATTTAGTGTCAGCCAACTAACAATAGTTTACACTTTATTTTAATTAGTTAATTGCAGACAATAGAATTGAGTTTTATTGTTTATTTGGAAGGGTATTCAAGCCGACTTGACAAGGCCTATCATATATATACAAGTTCAAGTTTGGATTGAATATGTAGTAGAAGAGTTTTTGATATGAAGAGTGAACGCAAAATAAGAGGGAATTTTTATTAAGGATAGAATATCCAAACCGAGCATTAAAATAAAATTTGATCAATGAGGATCCAGTTAAAGCCAGAATAGAGGCCCAAATCTTAAAAGTCAGTTGCTTCTTCAATCAGGTCAACACATGGTTACTCTTTAATAATTGTAACAGTGATCCAAATCTCTTTACAGAGTAGACTTAACAGTCTTTTATAAATCATCTCACAAGGTGACATTTCTACATTAAATTTTTTGAAGACCTCTAACAAGGCCACTCCTAATAGGGTGATTAAATCCTCTAACAAGGTCACACCTCATAGTGTGTAAATTGTAACCTTTAACAGGGCTGGCTCCTAACAGGGCTCACTTTAGAAAAGTGAAAAATAGTAACTAGTTGCAATTCGTGGTTTTCCCAAATTGGGTTTCCATGGTAAATCTTGGTTTCATCTGTGTACATGTTATTTTATTTATGCTTTTTGTTTCTTCACTTAATCACTAATGGTTAATCACAATTAAGATCTTAAAACTGCTTTGTTAACCAAGTAACAACATAATATCTTTGTTAACCGAGTAAAAGTGATAAGTTTGATTAAGACATCTAAGGGACTTGGATTTGTTTTTGTGGTAACTGATTCACCCCTCCCCTCTCAGTTAATAAACTCATTTCCAATAGTTCTAACAGGTTTACAATCTTCCATTCTAAAAATTTCAACATATCTTTAAGATACTTTGTCTGAGAAATAAAAATATCATTCTTGTTCTGATTAATTTGCATTTCAAGGAAAAATTTCATCTCACCAATCATTGACATCTCAAATTAATTTTCCATTTCCTTAGATAAATTTTTATTCATTACATCATTTCCTCCAAAAATGATATCATCAACAAAAACTTCAACTTTTTGAATTCCATCTTCACTAGTTCTTAAGTACAAATTACTGTCTGCATAAACCAAGATGAAGTATATAAATGTCCAATCTTGCATACCATGCTCTAGGTGCTTGTCTCAGTCCATACAAACCTTCTTCAACTTGCAAACCATATCCTCATCTTCTTTCAGAGGAAATCCATCAGGTTGTTCAATATATACTTCCTCATCTAGATCTCCATTTAGAAATGCAAATTTCACATCCAACTGATATACTTTGAAGTATTTGAGCATGATATAAGAAAAAAATAATCTTACAGCATCAAGCCTAGCAACAAGAGAAAATGTGTCTTCAAAATCTATACCTTCTTGTTATTAGTATCCTTTACAAATAATTCTTGCCTCACTTCTTACAGCCATTCCTTCTTCATTCATCTTGTTTCTAAAAACCCACTTAGTTCCTATAACATTCTTATCTTTAAGTCTAGGAACCAGTTCCCAAGTTTTATTTTTCTTTATCTATTCCAATTATTCATTCATATCCTTAGTCCAAGATTCATCTCTACATGCCTCATGAGTAGATTTTGGTTCAACTTGAGAAAACAAAAAAATTTCATCTCTTAATCTCGACCTTGTCATCATTCCTTTATTTGCATTGCCAATAATTTGATTTTTAGGATATTTTTCTTAACATACCTCAGAGTCTTAGGAATTTTAGTACTATCATTTGAGTCATCTTGACATACCTTGATCTCATGTTCAATCTCAAAAGGTTTTTCTTGATCTGCAGTAACCTCTTTGACATATGTAGTCTGGTTATAATCATATATGCTTTCTTGAATCTGGAAATTTTCATCAATCCTCACATTATCACTTTCAATCATCATTCTCAATCTTAGATTAAAATATTTATAAGCGTTTCTCTTAGTAGAATAACCAAGGAAGATTCCTTCGTCACTTCTAGCATCAAACTTTCCTATCTCATCATCTCTTTTGTTATAGCATTTACTACCAAATATTCTAAATTATTTCATAGTAGGAGTATGATTAAACCTTAATTCATAAGGATTCTTACTTTTACCTTCTCTAATATGAACTCTGTTCAAAGTATAAATAGCAGTTGCAATAGCTTCTCTCCAATGAGCATGTGATACATTTCTTTCCAGCAACATGGTCATTGCAACATCTAATATTGTTTATTTCTTTTCTCTGCTATCCAATTATGTTTTGGTGTCCTAGGAGAAGATGTATGTCTATATATTCCATGTGCTTCACAAAGGTATTGAACAATTCAGAAGTAAACTCTCCACCTCTGTCTGATCTTAAACATTTAATCTTTAAACCTGATTCATTCTCAACTTTTTCTTTGAATATCTTGAATTTTTCAAAAGCCTCAGATTCCTCTCTTAGATACGTAACCCACATCATTCTAGAAAATTCATCAAAAAATAGTATAAAATACCTTTCAGTATACTAATGTTAGAATTCAAAGAATTCATAAGCCATGATCACCTGCAGAAAAATACATGTCACAAAGGCAAAGAATGGAGACAAAACTCACATAGATCTGAAAGATGAAAACATTCATTCAAAGAGAGAAATGAGGAAATTACAAAAAAAATTTATAATTACAAAGTAATCAATCCTAATAAAGGAGATCAAAACCCTAAGAAGGGTGGAGAAACCTACGTTGCATGAATAATTAATAAAAGAATTAATTATTTCATGTCTAAAGTTTAGCTTAAGTGAACTAGAGATAAAAAGGTGACTTAATAATTAAATCAATAATGATTTAATTAATAAGTGAAAATGTGACTTAATAATTAAATCAATAATGATTTAATTAATAAGTGAAAATACCTTATTACTCTAACAAGTAAGACCTCATTCTTATAGGACCACACAGATCTGTATGCACTAGACCAAACTTCACTTTGGCTGAGTAAGATTTTCTTTTGAAACTGCTTCTAGTCTATTTCCCCATTACACATTCTCTATACACGGTGTCAAGTGGTTTCACAATCTTTGGTAGACCTCTAACAACATTATTCAAACTTTCCTTCTCATTATTTTCAAAATTCACATGATAAAATATTATATGTCATAACTAACTGTCATCAACCTTTGCAACAAATCAAGAAGCCTCAGATGTATTCAATTCAAATACATTACCTCTCGACTTAGTACCAGATGCAATAAATCATCCTGACTTACTTATGATAGAGTATTTCTCATCAATGAATTTCAATTGATAGCCTTTGTCCATTATCTATCCAACACTTAATAAATTATGCTTGAGTCCATCAACAAATAACACATCGTCAGTATTAGTCTTTCCATGCAAATAAATAGATCCAAATCCAATTATAAGCTTAGGAGTGTTGTCACAAAATGTCACAACACTGCCATCATACTTGGTTAGCTTAACAAATTTATTTATATCTCCAGTCATATGCTATGAGAAACTATTGTCTATGACCTATTCAAATTTATTTTCAACATGTGACACTTGGGCTCTTTCTTCATGAATAGGTTCATCATCCTTGATAGAAATAAATCCAATCTCATCATAATCAATAGCATAATCATCAAAAACACCTTCATTAGAATAGTAACATTCCTTATCCTTGGAATACTTAGGTTTATAAAACTTATATTTATGCTTAGGAACCCTTGTAGGACATCTAGATACAAAATTACCTATCTTATTGCATGAAAAATATTTTAGAGTTAACTTTCCTTAAAATTTACCCTTACCTCTCTTCTCTCTTTTGGAAATTAGGGCCACAATTTCATCTAACTTTCTTTCTTCTTCCTGTATATGTTCCCAATCATCGACATATTCACCAGGTTCTTCTCTCAAGTCACTTTTGTTGGTACTCGCAGTCCCTGATAAAGTTTTTTTTTATTTTTATGCACAATTTCCTTAAATGTTGTCTCAACTTTAGGTAATGAATCTCCCAGCTCTGTGGCCTCAAAGGTAATTAATTTTGCAATCAATATCTCACTATTGAAATTTTTTTCCAAAGGTATGATCTCCTCTATAGCTTTCACTTTAGTATTTTAAACAGTTGTCAAAGATCTAAGAATCTTTGAATCACTTCTTCTTCATTGCATGTGCCTCCAAAGTTTCCAATGCCAAAAAAAACTTCTATAACTCTCTATACATAATCTCTAATTTTCTCATCATATTTCATTTTCATATTTTACATCCTTGTCTTCCAGTTCTCCAACTTTGCTTCCTTAGTAAACTTATCTCCTTCATATAGTGCTTCCAATCTTGACAAGATTTTATGATAAAAATCCAAGTCTTTAACCTCTGTAAATTCAACTTCAGAGAGCACACTAATCAATGCTTCTCTTGAACCTATATTATAATAAAACAACTTATTTTCATCATCATTAGCTTTATAGAGTTCATCTTCAGTCTTGACATGTTCATCCTTCTTTGTAATCATCCAATAATCAATTCCCAAACATAGCAAATGAGTTCTCATTTTTTCCTTCTAGTTGTCAAAGTTTTTAGGATCAAACTTCAGACTATACTTCTTGTAGTATGTCACTTTTAGGATCACCTCAAGCTATTAAGATTTCTCTCTAAGGACTAGAAACTCTAATACCAATTGTTAGGAATAATAGTCCACCAACACAACTTAGAGGGGGGTGAATCAGTTGTGAGATAGATTATTAAACATTAAACATTATAAACCAAAAATTTAATGCAAATGATAATATAATAAATGCAACACCATAACACAATCCTTTGTTGTCGAGGAAACCCTGTTAAAGGTAAAACCCCAGTGGGAATTAGCACCCATAAATAATGTACTAATAGTATAGTATTCCTTCTAAAAGATTTAGCCATGTTAGGATCTTTTTAATGCATTATAGTACATAGTCCCTCTTAAAGGAGAGAAACTATTATGATTTAGGAGAAATATTAGGTTCACTACCTAGGAACACTACCTAAAGAAGGTTAAATCCACCCTCGGTACTTACTATTTGAAATACAAGTGTTTATAAGAAATATACAATCTAGTGAACTGTCTGATAGCAACTTTCTTTTCTTGAGTAGTTCCAATGAAGTCTCTTAATCAAATCCTCTAATCTACATCCAACAGACTTTGTATAAACAATATTTCATATTTCACACTTCGTTGTTACCTCACTTCCATAAAGGAAAACAATCTTTCTTTTATACAAATTTACAATAAGAAAATAGGTCAGCCAATTAAGACTTCCCCAATACAAAAATAATTACTTAACCTATTGCTATGATACACATGGTACCTATAACAAGTAAACATAAATTACAATTCATAAAATATAATCCAATATCCGTAATCCTCACTTGCACTCCACAATTCAAGCTACATATTTGAAGTCGGCCCCAAATAGGTCTTTTCCAAAACACACACCATAACTGACATCACCAAGAGTCCTGCAACCCAATAATCATAAAAAAAATTCCTTGACATGTCTCTTGACATTCCCCAAGCTCGCATATCATGAATCCTTATCATATGCAAGTTATCCTCAAAACACATAGACTAACTCTGTCAAAGATCGTTGTCATAGTCTAGTACCCAGTCTTCACTAAAACATCTATAAATTACTCCATCTACAATATTAAGCCATGCCACCTTACAAATAAGATCACAACATATCCTTGTACACATCATCATCTTTGATTGTTCTGAAACAATCGTACAGTAGTCATACACTCCTATAATTCATCAAGTAATATTAATAACCAGTATGTTCTTCCTTTATTGAAACATATGTTGACATCAGTGACAAAACTTGAATGCCAACAAAAACAATAGAAACTAATTCCAACAAAGTGATCTTAAAAATCCTTTTATTGAGTAAGGATTGCAACAAGCTATGAATCACTTAGGGTAAAACCAATAATTTCTCAACAACCATAATCCTGGGAAGAGTTTCACCAGCTAAAAAATTGAAGAAAGATGGTAGGAAGTCGACTGGAGCCACAACCGAGAACTGAAGATTTGATATAGATGAAGAATTTTTATCTCTTCCTCATGTACCACTCCCTATCCATCAACTTGGAGATATTTGATCTTTCTCCTCTCAAAAATATCTACATTTGATTTCATCTTCCTTATTCCCCAATGGCCTGGTGCTCACAGCAAGACAATTGATTTTACACAATAAATCTAGATAATCATCTATCGCCACTTTGCGCCACCCCTTTGAATTTTTGTTGGCTCCACACTCGTAGTAGCACCTGCCTTTTCCTTGGAAAAGTCATGAAAAAATTCCTAGTCACGTGGTTCCCATTTGCTAGCTCTTGATCCAAATGATGGTTCCCTATAATAGCTCATGACCAAGATACAAGTCATTTAACCATAAAACTTTGAGACGCATGGCACCAGTCACTAGCTCTCGGGAAGAAACAAATAACCACATCATAACTTGAGATCTCACAACCAAAATTTCTCATCATTGCCTTGAACTCATCTCCAACTCACCAATCAGAAACATTACCATCCCAAACTACCACAAGGAGGAGACAATCCTCATCTTCATTATTTTGGACAGGTGGAAATCACTCGCTAGTTCTCTAGCTTGAGAAGAATATTCCCTTTGATCGCGTGAGCCAACAACAAAGCAAGAAATTTAAGCCTTATCTTCCATGTATGCAAATGGTTCCAAGCACCAACCACTAAAACATCACCATACAAAGCATGTCAGCACTTGGCCCCACCTTTCTTTAGCCTACAATGAACTAGGATAGGTGGAAAAATCTCATGATCTCTATCTATAGAGTAAAACCAATGATTGAACAAGACATAACTCCTAAGCCAAGGCCTCAAGTTATTTGAAAGGTAGATAAGTTGACCACTGGGACCCACTTGTCTAGTGCATTAGATAAAATCATGTGTTGAGTAACTCAGCCAATGGGATACAAGGCCTCAAGTTATTTGAAAATAATACAACTGTCGATACCCATCAACTGGCATCGACTAACATAGATTATTGAACAACTAGGGCAAAGATCCTTTGATGACTAAATTTGTTTGTTGGATCCACAATTGCCAATCCAAGACACATGGAAATTTCTTGCTAACTCTCCAACCTGAGAAGAATATTCCATTTTATCTAATGACCTTACGACCACCACTCATCTCCATCTTGCAGCTTGACTTGTCAATTGCTAACTTACCTCACGATATGGCGACCATCATTCATCTCCTGACCCAGGAACATGGAAGTACCTTTTGAACTCATCATCATTTCATGCTATCTCCTTTAACCATCGTGATCTTGTGACTAACGACCCAGTCCAACTCACAATAAATTTATGCTACAAGGCATAACTATTGTAAGCTCGTGACCACTTTCACACTAGCATAGGGCCCTTATCTGCCAATTGCCACTAAAACTATCGACCTTATGGGTAACCACCCTCTCCATCTCACTGGTTAATTTTTTAACCTCTTTCTTACCTCATGAGCTTGCAACCAGACTCTATTACATCCTGGTAGGTGCATGTGGTGGAATCTCACTATCTTGTTGGCCTTTCTCTCTAATCATGCTTCTTCCTTGCGAGTTCATGGAATTATTCCATGTGGAGGCCCACTCATTGACCCATCTTATTTACTCCTACCATGTGGCACATTTTGGTTCATTTCTTTATCTATTGTGTCACTTCTCAGTCACCTTGGGTACACAAAATATCTTGAAAGTTGTTGTTGAAAGGTTTTCCACCAGGTACGAGGCTCCTGCCAAAAGGTTCCTACCTTTTGGCACTTTTAATGTGTGTGTCGATGTATAAAAGTAAAAAGTTACCCCTAGATACAACCAATGTTGGATAAATATAACTAATCATCTCTTTCCCTACATGCATGTCACCAGACTACCATAACCTGCACACTCTCATTAGCATGCTGGGATCAAACCCTCTTGGGAGCCACATTGATGGAAGAGTCCCAAGATTAGATTGTACTCACTCACATAAGGTCTTAACTTTCCTTAGTCCACCTAGGATCCTAATTCCCTTCTAGAATCAACCAAATCCTTGAGTCTTAACACCCCAAGTCTATTCCAACTCCACACTATGAGTTAGTTGCTTTGTTCCCAATCTTGAAAGTTTCCACCATTTAAAGTGCTCTTTACCTCTATACTCCCTTGGATGATTCCAAGTTCAATTCTCCCCAAAAATCCATACAAGTTTTACAAAGGATATTTCCACCTTCAAGAAATCCATTTGACATCTTTTTAATCCCATTTGAATGGGTCTTCTACTCCAAAGTGATCGAGTTCCACCTTCACAATGCTTTTGAACCTATTAGGCCTAGTAGCCCTATTAGCCCTATCCAGAGGGTTTTTCTGGTTCCTTGTCAAAAAATTCCACACAACCCTAAAAACTAACTTAGGAATCAGATACCCTTTTCCAAGACCTTAAAATTTTTCAAGGTTTTAGCTCCTCAAACCATCCGTACACTATTGTCCTGAAATGTAGGTCTTTTAGGCCTATTTTCAAGTATTGACAGTGACACATTGATTTCTTGCTAAAAATGTATCAAGATGGATTGGATAGGATCTAGACTCATAGGAAGGGATCAATTAGACCCTAAGGCTCCTGGAACCACACTTGGTTTCTTTACCTCACATACTCCTTTGCAATGACATTTTATTTTTACTCTGTTACACCCCTAACCAGACATACATTGTTCGCCTAGGGAATAACTATAAAAATAGTAGCTTGAATATTTAGGACCTCTCCTTGCATATATAAATTTTACATAGGCCCTCCTAAAACATTCATCTACCCTTAGGATATTCCCACGGTTAGATTTCATGGGAGAGCCATGGAAACACAAACTACTCTAGACTGAACCAACAGACTCCCTAAATCCTAATAAATTTATTAATGCTACAAAACTAACTCTATAGTGGTTCGAAAATGAATTAAAAAGTCTTTTATCTACCTACTCAACACAAATAAATCATTATATCGATCAGTTCAATCCACCTAAATGCTATGTAACTCAAAATGCTCAAATATTACTAACCAGACAGAATTACAGAGCTTCTTACTATTCAAAAACTTGCTTATAGTCTCCTTCTCCTCAAGAAATGAGCCACATACATCCTTAATAAGATTCTTCCATGTTTCTAGGCATCATCCATTAATTTTCCACTCCTACAATGAGGGGAATCCAATGTTGTCGAGTTGCATGCAACATTTGCAAAAAGTTGCAAATGTTGTCATGACAACTTTTGAGCATCTTTGCATTTATGCCTCAATCCTATCTTTTAGGGCCTCTAACCCATATGGTTTGATGAACCAACATCATAAAATCATATAAAATCATCTTTCTTTCTATGCTAAGGTCTAGGACACATTTAGACCATATTTCACCATTTAGACCAAAACTATGCATTAAAGTAACCTAACTAGACTAGGTTGGATTAGATATTAACTATCCATCCACCTAGTAAAAAACCTTGTAAGACCTACTAAGGTCCAAATTAAACACACACAATGACTTGGCTAAGGTCATTTACAAGCCAAAACATCTAGGGTTTACTGGTTAGCCTGGGTGCTCTTGCTCCATCCTCTTTAAGTGAAAGATTTCAATCCATCCTTGGATTGAGTAAGTCAGGATCAATGCCCAAATTTTTGAACTCTAACTCCTTTATCCATGTTGCATCTGAATCCATTTTTCCTTTCCATTTCACTAAGTGTTCTTTGTAATCCTTGGTTTTAGTCTTTTTGTAAATTCCAAATTCTAGTATGCAGTCTGCCTTCTTGGCTGGTTTAGATGGAAAATGGAGTTCTTCTACCTCTTGGATGACTTTAGTCAAGCTCTGATATAGATCAAGGATTGGTCCCTTGTATAGAACCAATTCTACAATGTTAAAGACAGGTGACAAGCCACTGTTCTCTGGTAACTCCACCTTGTAAGAATTTGCTCCATACTTGGCCAATATAGTGCAGGGGCCAATTCTTCTTATCTGTAACCTATGTGGGATTCCTTTTTGTAGTCTATCCTTGTTGAGATGTACCATCACTAGATCCCCAACCTTTAAATGAACATCCCTCTTTCCTTAATCAACCTTACTCTTGATCTTCTCAATGTTGTCAATCAGTGTCTTCCTGACTATGTCATGAACTTTTTTCATAGCATAGGAAAAGTCCTTAGCATATCCACTCCCTTTAACTCCATCCTTCAGTTATATGAGTTCATAAAATCCTCTAGGGTGTAGACCATAGACAATTTCAAAAGGATTCTTACTAGTAGTCATATTCACAGTGTCATTGTAAGCATATTCAGCTTGGCCTATGAGTTGGTCCCATGTTTGACCATACTCACTTGTTAAGCATCTTAGGAGATTACCAAGACTACCTCCATTTGACCATCACTGTGAGGATGGTATGCAGATCCAAAGGATAAGTTGGTGCCCAACTTTTACCACAGAGTCTTCCAAAAGTGACTCATAAACTTGGTGTCTCCGTCTGACATAATGATCAAGGGAAATACATGTATTCTAACTACCTCTTTAAAGAAAAGAGAAGCTATTTGACTGGCATCATTAGTTGTCTTGCAGGGTACAAAGTGATCCATCTTATTAAATCTGTCTACTATCACATAAACACTATCCATTCCCTATCTTGTCTTAGGAAATCCAACCACAAAGTCCATGCTCAAGCATTCCCATGGTCTAGTTGGGATAGGAAGTGGTTGGTATAGGCCAGCATTATAAGATGTTCTCTTGGCATTCTGACACATAATACAACACTCAACCTATTTCCTAATATCAACATTCATCTTTGGCCAAAAGTAAAATCTCTGAACAAGTTCTTGTGTCTTATTGACCCCAAAATTACCACTCAATGCACCATTATGTTTCTCCTTAATCAAATTCTACCTTATAGACCCTCTAAGGAAAAATAGTTGACTTCCTTTAAATAGGAGATTGCTTTTCAAAATATATTCAGAATATTTACTATGAAAGTGGTTCTTATATTCTTGACATACCTTATAGATATCTACAAAGTCTTCATCATCACCATATAGATCTTTGAAGTTGTCTATTCCCATGCTTTGCAGTTGGATCTCCTGGACAACAAGGCCTCTTCTACTTAAGGCATCTGTAACCTTGTTTTGCAATCCCTTCTTGTGTTTGATATTGAATTTGTATGCTTGTAGGTATTCAACCCACTTCATGTGCTTATGACTGAGTTTATCTTGGGAGTTCAAGAAACTTAAGACTTGGTTGTCAGAAAAGACTATGAACTGTTTGGGAAGAAAATAGTGCCTCCACTTTCTCAGTGCCTGAACTAGAGCATACATCTCTAGGTCATAAGAAGAATACTTCTTCTTAGCTTCACTCAACTTCTCCAAATGGAAAGCCACTGGTATCCCCTCCTGGCTTAAGACAACTCCAATTACCACATTGTTGGCATCACACTCCACTGTAAATAACTTTTCAAAGATTAGAAAAACTAAAATAGGTTGTGTAGCAATATTTTTCTTTAACAATTCAAAACAATGGTCATCTTGTTCATTCCATTCAAACTTAGTCTTCATGCCTCCTTTAATAGTGTCCAACATGGGAGCACAAATTGCCCTAAATATTTGGATAAAATTTCTATAATATTGGGCCAGACCATGAAAACTCCTTACCTCTATTTCTATCCTTGGATTAGGCCAATTGAGAATGGCTTCCACTTTTCTTGGATCCATCTTTAGGTTACCCTAAGATAGTGTAAAACCAAGGTACACTAACTTTGTCTTGATGAACTCACACTTTTCTAAGTTGATCAACTTCTCCTCCTACAGCTTCTCAAAGACCAGTTCAAGGTGTTTGAGGTGCTCTTCCCTTGTCTTACTATAGATGATCATATCATCTAAGTAGACCACTACAAAATTTCCCTTGTAATCTTTAAGTACCTCATTCATCAACCTCATGAATGTTGATGGGGAATTTGACAACCCAAATGGCATGACAAGCCACTCATACAATCCTTCTGTAGTCTTGAAGGTTGTTTTCCCCTCATCCCATTCATTTACCCTAATTTGATGATAGCCAATCTTTAGGTCTATATTTTTAAAGTACCTTGCTCCTCCTAGACAGTCCATTAGGTCTTCTATCCTAGGGATAGGGAACCTATACCAAATGGCGATCCTATTTATTTCTTTGGACTCTATACATAACCTCCAAGTTCATCCCTTTTTAGGTTCTAGGACAGTGGGCACAAGACAAGGGCTAATAATCTTTCTTATAAGGACTGGTTTTAGGAGCTCTTAGATTTGTCTAGCAATTTCCTCATTCTGTTGAGGATTCATTTTATAGGCTGCCTTATTGGGTAGGGTAGCTCCTAGTATTAGGTCTATCTAATGGCTTATAGACCTCTTAGGGGGTAGGGTTGATGGTTGTCCATCACTCACTATTCCTTCATACTTCTCTAACATCTCTTGGACTTCTTTTGGTAGCTTTGTCCTCTTCTCTATTTTGTCTGCAACTTCCTTTGGCTTTAAGACCAGTGCAAATGAAACTCCTCCTTCTTCTAAAGTCTCTAAGAACTCTTTTTCACTCACAATGAGAACATTGGCACCAGTTGTCTTCAATTTTGCATCCTCCAATAGTGACTGGATTTTATATGTCACATTGTCCTTCTTGAAAGAATATGAATTTTTCACTCCATCATGCATGACTTTCCTGTCAAATTTCCATGGTCTACCTAGGAGCAAGTGAGATGCATCCATAGGTAGGATATCACATACAAATTTATTGTTATATCTCCCAATTGAGAATTCTACCCAAGCTTTCTCATTAACTAGGACATGTTGTCCTTTGTTTAGCCAAGTGACCTTATAGGGACTCGTGTGGGGTATCCTTGTCATTTTCAACTTACTAACTGTCTCCTCCAACACTATGTTGTCAGTTGAACCTCCATCTATGATGACTCTACACACTTTTCCCATCATCTTACACTTTACTCTGAACAATGATCTCCTCTGACTGAGTTCTTCTTTCACTAGCTCTTTGATCAGAGTTCTCATCATTAGATTCTCTCCCTCCTATGATTCTAATGGAACTTTAGGGTTCTTGTTTCCACCACTTGTCTCCTCATGAACATAGTTCACTCTTTTGTCACCTCCTTGAGAGGTACTTCCCTTCTGTGGACACCTATATGTTGGATGTCCTAACTGATTACAGTGACAACACTTCATGTTGGAAAAATAGTTGCCTCTTCCTTGACTACTGCCTCTTCCTCTATAATTAGAGTTCCTTCCTCTACTTGAACTTCCTCTATTGAATTTTCCTTCATGTTGTTCAGTGAGCTTAGTCTCTACTTGACCTTTAGATTTAGAGTTTCTTCCACCATAACCACCTCTTTTTCCTTTAGTGTCTCTTCCTCTACCCCTTCCTCTTTAAGTGCTTGAATCTTGTTTCTTCTTCAACTTGTCTTCCACCTTGATAGCAATTTGGTGGCATTTTAGAACTGTGTCTAGAGTCAAAAGAATCATCTCATCTTCGCTGATCCATTTAAGTCCATTATGGTACATTTCTACCTTCACCTTCTCATCATATTTTACTCCTGACCTCATACAAAGTCTCTGAAATTCTTCAGTGTATGAGTTGACATCCAGGTCCTTTTGTCTTAGACCTTGTCTTCTTGTGTGCCACTGGATTTCATAATCCTTAGGGATATAAGCATCTCTAACACCTACTACCATAGCCTTCCATGAAGCAATGGGGCTTTTCCCTTCCTTCTATCTCTCTCATCTTGGACGAATTTCCACCAAGTGAGTGCAGGCCCTCTTAGTCTATATTTTTCAACCTTCACCTTTTGAGTCTTAGTGATACCATCACACTCAAAATGGTTTTCTAGTCCCTCTATCCAATGAAGGACTACTTCTGGTTCCATTTTTCCACTAAAAATGGGAAATCCTTCTAATGCTTTGCCACTCATAGCCTTTAGGTATTTCAGGAATTGTTCTTGGTCAAGGATAGGGTTAGCTTCAGGGAGTTCATCTTCAATGACCATCTCTTTTCCTTTCCCTTGAATTTTTTCCTTCACTTCATCTTCTTTCCCATCAACTTCATCCACATTTTTCTCCAATTGAGCCAACCTATCTCATAGTATTCTATTCTCCTCTTCTTTTTCATATACCTTCTTTGCTAATTCAGCATTATTCACCAATTTTGACTCTCCAATGGATTCCTCTAGTTGTAACATTAACCACAATCCTGATCAAAAGAGGCTCTGATACCAATCTGATGGAAGAGTCCCAAGATTGGATTGCACTCACTCACCTAAGGTCTTAACTTTCCTTAGTCCACCTAGGATCCCAATTCCCTAATAGGATACACAAAAGCATTGAGTCTTCACACCCCAAGTCTATTCCAACTCCACACTATGAGTTAGTTTCTTTGTTCCCAATCTTGAAAGTTTTCCACCATTGAAAGTGCTCTTTACCTCTATACTCCCTTGGATGATTCCAAGCTCAATTCTCACCAAATATCCATACAAATTCTAAAAAGGACATTCCCACCTTCAAGACATCCATTTGACATATTGTTAATCCCATTTGAATGGGTCTTCTACTCCAAAGTGATCAAGTTCCACCTTCATAATGCTTTTGAACCTATTAGGCCTAGTAGCCCTATTAGCCCTATCCAGAGGATTTTTCTGGTTTCTTGTCAAAAAATCTCACACAACCCTAAAAAATAACTTAGGAATCGGATACCCTTTTCCAAGACCTTAAATATTTTCAAGTTTTTATCTCCTCAAACCATCTGTACACTACTGTCTTGAAATGTAGGTCTTTTAGGCCTATTTTCAAGCATTGATAGTGACACATTGATTTCTTGCTAAAAATGTATCAATATGGATTGGATAGGATCTATAATCATAGGAAGGGATCAATTAGACCCTAAGTCTCCTAGAACCAGACTTGGTTTATTTCCCTCACACACTCCGTTACAATGACACTTGATTCTTACTCTGATACACCCCTAACCGGACAAACATTGTTCGCCTAGGGAATAACTCTAAAAATAGTAGCCCAACTATTCAGGACCTCTCCTTGAATATTTAAAATTTACATAGGCTCTCCTAAAACATTCATCTACCCTTAGGAGATTCCCACGGTTAGATTTCATGGGGGAGCCATGGAAACACAAACTACTCTAAACTGAACTAGCACACTCCCTAAATCCTAATCAATTTATTAATGCTACTAAAATAACTCTAAAGTGCTTTCAAAATGAATAAAAAAGTCTTGTATATACCTAATAAACACAAATATAACATTACATTTATCATTTCAATCCATCTAAATGATCTGTAACTCAAAATGCTCAAATATTGCTAACCAAACAGAATTGCAAAGCTTCTTACTACTCAAAAAATTGCTTAGAGTTTCCTTCTCCTTGGGAAATGAGCCACATACATAATTAAGATGCTTCTTCCATATTTCTATGAATTATCCATTAATTTCCCACTCCTACAATGAGGGGAATCCAATTTTGACGAGTTGCATGCAATATTTGCAAAAAGTTGCAAATGTTGTCATGACAACTTTTGAGTATCTTTGCATTTATGTCTCAATCCTATATTTTAGGGCCTCTAACCCATATGGTTAGATGAACCAACATCATAAAATCCTATAAAAGCATCTTTCTTGCTATGCTAAGGTCTAGGACACATTTAGACCATATTTACCCATCTAGACCAAAACTATGCATTAAAGCAACCTAACTAGACTAGGTTGGATTAGACACTAACTATCCATCCACCTAGTAACACACCTTACAAGACCTAATAAGGTACAAATTAAACACATGTAATGACTTGGCTAAGTTTAGTTACAAGCCAAAACATCTAGGGTTTAGTTGTTAGCCTAGGTGCTCCTGCACCACACATTTACATCCACATATCATTAATGATTAGTAACTATTTTTTTGAAAGCACAACGACATGCAAAATTGAGCCTGAGTGAAAATTTGATAACAAAACCTTCTAAACCAATTGAACCCTCTGAACTAGGTATTAGCACTATAAAATTTCACATGGTTCTAGGGTCTTTGTCAGGTTTTTTCAAGTGTTTTGAACTGGGTTCTTTATGCTTTAGGTCTTTGGTCCTTAAGGTTTTGTTTCCTTCTTGATAAAACCCTAACCCTTTGGCATGTTATAAAATGCAGTAACTTTTTGATCACTTAAATCACTTGAGTCTCATGGGTTTAGGTTTTCTTCGAGCGGGACCACATTTTTTTAAATCCCTAGGTCCTAGAGGGGTTTTGATTTTTCCCTAAGTCTAATGTCCCCGCAAACCTTTTACATTTTCCTACTTATCATGTAGGTTCCTTTTGATCTGATAATAGGAATTAAGCCTCAAACACAAGATGTTGTTCAGTTATTCATCAAGGTATCACGTGATACCAAGTGTCCATCCTTCAATAACTAGCAGCAAAGATCATACATCGTCAGATACATTTTAATCTAGTGGTTGATGCTTTCTTTCTAACACGAGATGCATGATGTTTTACCTTTGCCGATTCAAGACCCTGTGCTATGTGGAAAGTGGTCAGGTTGTGTGAGGACTTAGCATCAATCAGATTCATCTTCATCAAATAGTGGGTGTAAAGCCTAAAAGGATAGATGCAAGGAAGATACTCATTAAGGCTTCGCTCCTGGGTGCTAAGTGTTAATTTGAGATCACAGGCGCTCAAGTATTTTATCCCAAATTGGTGGTGCTTAGGAAGAATATCATATTTTTATATCCAAGATCGAGATGGTTAAGTGCCAAAAGGTACGCTTCTTTTTGGCCAGTGGTTTGTGAATAAAGCGGTGATGTGGCGGCCATATGGTGGATAAGAAGGTTATTTTTGTGTGCTTGTTCCCAGGTGACATGGGTGAAGAGTGATAGGTTTCAGCAAGGCACTATACCATGATCCTAGTCATGATAGATCCAATCATATTATGGCTTTGTGATAATGCGACATGTGGTGAGGCTGGCCAAGTAGGATGGTGAGGTAGGAGAGGTCCTAGCGAATCAGAGGGAAATGCTTGGAAGATGGTTGTCGGGCTAAAGAAAGATAAGATTCATGCAGATTTAGATGAATCGAATAGATGTTTCTATCCTGTGATTGAAAGTTTCACCGATGTTAGTAATCACAGGTTCATGCCTGAATGACACATGTCTTGATTTGGTCATGGGTGAGAGTAAAAGTGATAAAGGATAGATAGATCTAATCTCATCTCATGGTTGGCATTTTTCCTTGATTAGAAGGTGAAATTTTTTTATCCTTCACAGGTTCACTCCTAGTGGATGTGTGACAACTGGTGGGACCACTTGTAGGGATTGCAGAGTAGGTAAAGTTTGATCTAGCTTCTTTTGATCTAACAGTCAGTGTATGTTAGAATAAATGAGAGGGGGGTGAATCATTTGGTTCTCAATTATCCTACAGTCCCAAATTCTCCCAGATGTATATAATAACAATTTCAAACATATAATTCAACTCGGTGAAATGTATACTGTAATCTCAAACTTTAGTCATATAGTTGTTTACCAACTATCAGTAAATTAATATTGTGATTACCGATTAATGTAGATAAAGTAACATGTAAAGAAAAAATAACAATCCACAACAATTATACACATTGACACATAGATTTTTAATGTGGAAACCCTGCTAAGCGAAAAACCACCTGGGACTGGTAACCCAAAATATTTCACTCTTGTAAAGTGAGCTCAGTTAAGAGCCAACCCTGTTAAAGGTTACAATGCACATTGTTAAATGTGACCTAGTTAGAGAATTTAAAACTAATATTTCTCTCTTGACCAATCATTCACTATGGGGTAACAATAAAAAACTCAACATTCATTAGAATTTCATAATAAAGACTTTCACATCCTACTCGGTTAAGAGATTTATCTATAACAATGGTTAAATTGATACAATAATGATCTAATTCAAATACAACTCTGTTTACAGATTTTCAGATCTACGCTAAGTACATAGTACCTCTGATCAATTTGTTCACTTCATTTCATTTTATTCTTCATACTCTGTTATGCTCGGTAATGTTCTTTCCTTTGTCACTCGGTGATGTTTGCAGAAAATGCTCGGTTCTATCTTTAACCAATTTGATCAGTCATGCATAAATTTTTCATGTGCACATCATAGAAACATGTAATTCATAATAAATCTCTTTTCTCTTATATAGACATCATAACTTATTTAAGTTCCATCCTTTAGATTTTTCCTCTTAATCTCCATCGTTGGTTTTCCGCTTAAACCTTCCTTGGAAGTTGTGTTAAAAACACGTTTCAATCTTCATCATCTAATCTTCCTTGAATTTTCATAACTATTTAATCATCATAAAAAACCTTATCATTTACCTCAGAATCATCAATTTCCAACTCACCATTCTAGTCAGCCTCAGTTTGATTAAATTTCTCAGTCAATACCATGATGTATCATTGATCCCTAGCTCGGTTATCACTATGCTTGGTATACATTGTATTTTACTCAATGTTCATTATTTCTTGGTGTATACATAGCTCTTCAATTACTGACCACATAAAAAAATTTTGTTCCAGATCTTCAATCGATAATATATGTTTGTTACCATAATGATACTCAAATAAGTTGACATCAATGACAATACATTAACTGATAATGTCTATCATCATTTTTGTAACTTGGTTGACTATCAACAAAATGAATTCAAACATACAATCAATTGTAACTCATCAATCTCTCCCTTTGGCATTGATGGAAACACAATATGAAATATGAAATATAAAAATGTCATATAATACCAAACATTCGTTCTACAACTGCAAAATGTTCTTGGTCTCCCTAGTTTAAAAATATAAATTGTTTTAGCATTGAAAACTCACCATGCAAAATCTCCAGGAGATTTGACTCTTTTGTTCTTGAGACTCTCTGTAGATAGATATGTCATTTCTCTCCCTTTCACTTTTATCCCTAAAATGGATAGATATTTCATTGAATCTTCTCTCTCTTTGACAATAATGCCAAAAAGAAAATATATAGCTCTCCATAAGCCAAAAAATATCTCTGGTTTTCAATGTAGTAGAATAAGTACCTTGTAGTGTACTGATATGTCTTTGCAAGTCCAATTTAGCTTTGCATCAACATGATTCATATTATAATTTCATGTAGGTTGATGCAACCTCCTAGTCATCTTAGTAGCCAATAGACAAGGGATGAACCCCTAGTCTACCTCTTAAGTACTCAAATGTATCCTTTGCTAAGGGTTTAGTGAATATGTCTGTAGTTTGTTATTTTGATTGTGCATATTCCATTATAACTTGTTTCTCTTGTACTTGTTCCCTCAAGTAGTGATATTTGATAGATATATTCTTTTTATTGCATGCACCATAGGGTTATTTGAAATATTTATTGCACTAGTATTATCACAATAAATTATCACTGGGTCAGTGATCTCTTCATTCATGCCTTTCAAAAGTTGGTTTATCCATGCTATGTTCAAATAGTTTGTAGTAGCAGCAACATATTTTTCTTCTATAGTTGACTGAAATATGCATCCTTACTTTTTACTTATCCAAGTAACTAATATTTATCCTATAAAGAATGCTCCACCAGTAGTTCTCTTTCTATCGTCAATGTTCGCAGCCCAATCATCATCAGTGTAAACTTTCAGTTTGAACTTGCCTTCCCTCTTGTACCATATTCCATAATCTTCAATGTTCTCTAAAGATATCTAAAAATTCTCTTTACAGCAGTCATATGTGATTCTTGCAACAATTCTAACTGCGTGTGCTATCTCTGGTCTTGTGTGTACAACATACATCAACTTTCCAATCATAGATCTATACAAAGTTTGATTTACCTCAGGTGTCTTATCTTCATTTGACATTTTGCATCCTGTCACCATAGGTGTTCCAACTAGTTTTGATTCTTCCCTTCTCAATGTCTTCAGTGCTTCCTTGATGTATTTTGATTGAGTAATGTATATACCTTCAACCTGTTGTAAAATTTGCCAGCCAAGAAAAAATTTGATCTCTCCAAACATTGACATTTCAGATTCTTTCCTCATTTCATCAACAAATGATGTGCATATGTTATCATCTCCTCCAAATATAATATCATCAACAAAAATTTCAGCAATAAGTGTCTTATCATCATTTCCTCATTTCAAATACAAATTTTTGTTATCACTTGTACTAATAAATCCAATACTTATAAGATAGGAATGTAGTATTTAATACCATGTTCTCGGTGCTTGTTTCAATCCATATAAAGATTTGTCTAACTTACATACGATGTTTGTTTGATCAGGACCAAAAAATCCTTTAGGTTGTTCAATGTATACCTCTTCTTCCAGTATTCCATAAAAAATGCAGTTTTAACATCCATCTGATATACTTTGAATCCTTTATACGCAACATATGCAAGTAATATTCTAACTCCTTCAAGTTTAGAAATGGGTGCAAAAGTTTCTCCATAGTTAATACCTTCTTCTTGTGCATACCCTTTGCATAATAATCTTTCTTTATTTCTAGTTACATCTCTATTCTCATTCAATTTGTTTCTAAATATCCATTTGGTGCCAATGACATTCTTATCACTCAGTCTCGGTACTAATGTCCATGTTTTGTTTTTCTGTATCTACTCAATTTCCTCATTCATTGCAGTAATCCATTATTCATTTTCTAGTGCATCTCTAAAAATTTTAGGTTCAAAATCAAAAATCAAACATGTGTTGTCTTTCCACTTACTTTGTGTCATCATGCCAGCTCTTTTATCTCCAATAATCTAATTTTTTTGATGATGTCTTCTTACATATTTAATAAGTACAGGTTCAATTCTTTGTTCTTCATTATTTTCTCTAGTAGGTTCATTGTGTTCTTGTTCATGATATTAAGTTGCACTTAGTTTAGTGTGTATATAGCAGTACTAAGAGCTTCTCTCCAATATGTTTGTGCAACATTCTTTTCAATCATCAATGTTATAACACAATCCATAATTGACCTATTTCTCCTTTCAACAATTCCATTCTATTGTGGTGTCCTCGGTACATAAATTTGTATCTTAATTCCATACTCATTAAAAAAGTTAGTGAACTCATCAGAAATAAATTCACCTCCTCCATGAGATCTCAAACACTTAAGTTCTCTACCAGTTTGTTTTTCCACTTTTGCTTTGTACCATTTAAACATCTTAAATGGTTCAGATTTTTATTTTAGGAACATGACAGTCATCAAAAAATAAAATGAAGTATTTTTCCCCATAATAACTTTGTGTTCTCATTGGTCCACATAGGTCTGTATGAACTATCTCCAAAATATCATTAGATGAAAAATTCTTGCTCTTAAAACTAGATTTTGACATCTTTCCTATTTGACAATTCTCGCACATTACAAGGTCTGGTTTAGATAAGCTTGGTAAGCCTCTAACTTTTCTTTTCATTCTAATCTTAACCATTTTGTAAAAATTTACATGACAAAGCCTCTTATTCCACAACCATAAATCTTCATTCTTAGCCATCAAGAAAGTTGTTTCAGTAGTGTCAAGATGGAATAGGTTACCTTTTGATTCTTCACCAGTGTCGATTAACTTTCCTGTTCCATAATAGATTCTATCTTTTCTATTTTTAGATGCAACTCGGTGACCTATGTTATTCAACTGTGAAACACTCAATAGATTATAATTAAGTCCTTTCACCCAATATGGATTCTCACATTTGATTTGATTGTTCAACATTATAGTACCTTTTCATTTCACTTGACAAGGTGTATCATTTCCCATTCTAACAGATCCACCATCATAATGCTCAAGAAATTCAAATTTTCCTTTATCTCCAGTCATGTGATGTGTACAACCACTATCAATAACCCAAATTTCATGCTTACTAACTTTAGAAATAAGTTTTATTTCAACATACCTTTCATCTTCTTCTGAATCTTCTTTCAAAGCCACAAACACTATCTCAATATCTTCATCACTGTTAGAACCACTATCTTTATCTTTATCTTCAATAATGTAACAAGCCTTCTTGCCTTTTTGTTTGTAATCTCAGTCATTCCTTCTATCATACTTCTGGTTGCTTCTATATTCTCAATCATCTTTTTTGTCATTAGATCTTTCATTTCTTTCATCATTCTTTCTATTAGGGCATCGGGCAACAAAGTGTCTAATCTCTTTATAATTGAAACATATCAAAGGTAATTTACATTTATATCTTCCTTTGCCTTTGTGCCATCTTCTAACTATTAATGCTTCAAGTTCATCAAGTTCCTTATCATCACTGTCACTGTCACTGTTATTTATTATTATGTGTTTGCTACCAGATTTACTAATTTTTTAGAGTAGACATAAATGCAGATTCCATATTAGGTACAACATTGTTGTCAAAATTATTCAGCTCAACAAAAATTAATCTTCCAACAAGACTATCAAAAGTAATATTATTTCCAGGTGCTGCTCTCATTTCATGCATTGCAGAGACTCTTATAGAATAAATAGGCAATAAAGTTCTAAGAATCTTCTCACAATAGTGTCTTTGTTAAAAGTTCCACCTACTCCTCGAATAGCATTCACAACTTCCTTGAGTCAGGTACTGTACTATGTTATGTTCTCTCCTTTCATTCTCATGTCATCATATTTTCCTAAGAGACTTTCAGCTTTAGCTCTTTTTAAATTTTCATCTCCTCCATACACTAGTGTAATTTTATCCCACATCTATTTGGCTGATGTACATGTCTTGATATCTTCAAATTCAACATCAGTAAGTGAAGAAGCAATCTCCACCATTATAACATTATGTTCATATTTCTCTTTCATCTGATTAATATTCAAAGGTCCAGTAGGTATAATGAACTCATTATATCCAGGTATATTGCAATGTCATCTCCAATCCATGATAGGTATAGTCTCATTATACTTTTCTATGTTGAGAAGTTCTCCTTGTTCATCTTTGGTGTGTCTCTCTTATACATCTTGTGATCTTTAGCTTAAGTCCTTCAAAACTTTCCTTCTAAGCATTGTATGCTCTGATAGAAATTGTTAGAATAACTAAGAGGGGGGGTGAATCTGTTGGTTCTGAATGATCCAATAATCCCAAATTCTCCCAGATGTATATAACAACAATTTCAAACATATAATTCAACTCAGTGAAATGTATACTGTAATCTCAAAATTTAGTCATATAGTTGTTTATCGAGTATTAGAAAATTAATACCATGATTACCGATCAATGCAGATAAAGTAATTTGTAAAGAAAAAATAACAATCATATACATTGATACATAGATGTTTAACGTGGAAACCCTACTAAGGGAAAAACCACCTGGGACCGGTAACCCAAAATATTTCACTCTTCTTAAGTGAACTCGGTTAAGATCCAACCCTATTAAAGGTTACAATGGACACTATTAAATGTGACCTGGTTAGAGGATTTAAAACTAATAGTTCTCTCTTGACCAATCATTCACTATGGGGTCAATACGGAAACACTCAACATTCATTAGAATGTCATAATAAAGACTTTCAAGTCCTAATGGGTTAAGAGATTTATCTGTAAAAATGGTTAAACTAATACAGTAATAATCTAATTTAAATACAATTCTATTTGCATATTTTAAGATCTATGCTAAGTACATAATACTGATCAATTTGTTCACTTTAATTCATCTGATTCTTCATACTCTGTTATGCTTGGTAATGCACTTTCCTTTATCGCTCGGTGATGTCTGCAGAAAATGCTCGGTTCTATCTTTAACGAGTTTGATCAGTCATTCATAAAATTTGCATGTGCACATCATAGCATCATATAATTCATAATGAATCTATTTTCTCTTATATAGACATCATAACTCATTAAATTTACATCCTTTAGATTTTTTGGCTTAATCTTCATTGTTGGTTTTTCCGCTTAAACCTTCCTTGACACTTGTGTTAAAACATGTTTCAATCTTCATCGTCTGATCTTCCTTGAATTTTCATAACTATTTGATCATCATAAAAAATCTTATTATTTACCTTGGAATCATCAATTGATATCTCACCATTCTAGTCGGCCTCAATTTGATTAAATTGCTTGGTCAATACCATGATGTGTCGGCGATCCCTAGCTCAATTATTACTATGCTTGGTATACATTGTATTTTACTCGGTGTTCACTATTTCTCATTATATACAAAGTTGCTCAATTACCAACCACATAAACTTTGTTTGTTTCAGATCTTCAATCCATAATAGATGTTTGTTACCATAATGATACTCAAATAAGTTGACATCAATGACAATACATTAGAAGATAATGTCTATCATCATATCTGTAACTTGGTTGACTATCAACAAAATGAATTCAAACATATAATAAGTTGTAGTTCATCAGCATAATCCCTTTATGTGAAGATGAAGGAGGTTTAATCTAAGCAGGATCACGCCCATGCGCCACATTGCACTTTGTGATCATGGGTCTAGTTTGTAAAGGCAATAAAGGACATCAGGTTTCTTTTATCGGATGGTTTTCACAATCCCTTGAAAAGAAAGTGCCCAAGGGATAGTCTTTGCAGGTTCAAACTTGCATGACACCTGTTCGAGCTGGTCCACACAGGTCAAGAAATGATAAATATTCTCCTGAGTCATTAATTTTTATCGCATGGAGGTTTGGGAGTCACCAATGGAGCTTAGTTTTTTTATTTACTTAGATCGTGGGTATCTTAATGAGAGATCAACGGTGGTGTTTTAAATTTTAATAAAGGTTCAATCTCATTCATTGTTAGGGTATTTCATGCCACCTGTAGCCATTGAAGCAGATATTTGAATTTTAAACTATTTTTTCTTAAAGATTTCTAGGAGGTGGCTCTGCGATTCATACGACCAGATAATTAATGGATAAAATTTGATTTATTGAATCATATTTATGCTGTTGTAGGGTGTTGTTTGGATAGAAAGTGGGCATTTCAGAATGCATTTATGTTCAGAGGTGATAGTTGGGGTTTCTGGTGAAGATTTGCAAATATTTTGTAACCCTAGGCCGGCTCTCGTCTCTTCTGCCTTAATGACAGGAATTGTTCTACAATATTTCAATGTGAATGGTGACTTCATATCATATTTTACACAGAGTGGAGTGTAGAAATTTTTAAATTAATGAGGACATGATAGTTTGGTGGTTGTGCAAATCAGATCAAATCCTTTAATGACCTTTTGGATAAAGGTTATTCAATGGAAGGAATGATTGCATTAAATCAGATTTCATAGAAGGACATGTGTCAGATGGATATCATTCCTAGAGTTCCCTTCTTCTATAAATCTTCTTCTTTTCTCTGCTATAAGGGTTCTAGGATTTTTGGTCCCAAGGGTGGTTCCAGTCCTTTTGGTTCCGAGGGATATAGCTCAAATTTGTATTAGACTGTATTAAGAAATAATAAAAAGTTTTTTAGATCTTTTTCACTTGTTGAAATAGCATGTATTTTGAAATATATTGATATAGAAGCAGGATTGTTCATACTTAATACAATAGAGCAGTTTCAAGTCTCTCCTTGGTGTCTATATTTTGATTTTTGGATCTTCTAATTCATTGCATAGAGTTTATCTATGTATATGTTGTTATTCCTCAATTTTGATCAAGGATCAAATTAAATATTGCTTTGGATAAAACATAGGTTCATTTGGTTTGTCTATAGAAGGATCTTATAAGTAGTGTTTGGTCTAAATTTTTTTGTGTTTATGGCTTTGAGTCCTTGACAACAATTGGCATCTGTCTTCTACTCCTAAACTAGAAATATTTCCCAATCGATAAGAAAATTATCAAAAAATAGTACATTCTATAGTGATACATGTCTGATTGAGTTTGGCTATATTCTACAAATTTTAAATCAAAACCATTTCCAAGTTATTTTAAATCTTTTGGTTGTTGGTTGCATGTCCTGCATTGTAATGGAGAGACAATGAATGTGTGGTTAGAATTTATTACTTTCTTACCATTATTTGTTGTTTAAAATCAAGAGTTATAAGGAGTTGTAAAGAGTTGTATGTTGAGCTGGATTAGGTGTATGCACCTTTGTTTTGTAGATCCAGAAGTGTAGAGGGAAGTCTTGTCCCTATAGTTTGTCTAGTTACCTTATGATAATCCCATATTTAGAACTAACCGTTATTCAAAATCAATCTAAGGTATATTTGTAGATTTAAAATCATAAACATTTTTAAACACCAACAAAATAGTGACTCTACTAGGGATCCTAGAGTAAAAAATGATTAGTGAATTTAAGAGAGTTGTTTCCTTGCTTTACTGAATCAATCCCAGAGTTTTTCTATAGACTCATGTTCTACAAAGAAGTATTCCTCATACTTAAAAGTGAGTCAAGTTTGTTTTGTCTATCATTGCAATATTGTCTGAAAGTCCAATTTCTTAAAAATATTCATATACTTGTTAGAAACAATAAGAGCGGGGGGGGGGGGGGGGGGGNTGAATCAGTGTTTGTCTATTAATTACTTTTCAACAACTTAAACATAAATCAAACATACATTGAATGAAGCTTAACATAAGAACTCATAACACATGATATGACTACAGGGAAACCTTGATCAAAGGAAAACCCTGGTGGGAATTAGTACCCAAAAATATTGTACTAGTATAATGAACCTATTAAAGTTTCTTTGCCCTGTTACAAGCAGTCTTTACAATATGAGTACAATGACCTAGTCAAAGGTATGACCCTATTAGGAGTCTTTTACAAAACCCTGTTAAAGGTATATGGCTCATTGCCTAGGCTCCCTGCCTAATAGGATGAAGGATACAACCTTCTAAAATTTGATATACACTATATTAAATGTGAATTGATGTGATGACACTGTTGTCTAACCAGTTCCGTGTATGTGTGAATGCTCTTACTCTCTTAAAGAGCTATATCATATACTGAATTCATCATACTACTCTTCTATGTCTTCCTCTTACATAATAATTGACACTTGTAACATAACTTTACATTACATACTTATATGTTCATATCCAAATAGGCACGACCCAAAACAAGACTCTAATCGGCCCTAAAAAAAAATACACAACACTTCTGATCAAGTTGGCTCAAACATGTTTACAACAATGCTAATTACATTATTACAAACATATAATCAAAGGTGCTTAGCCATTACATAACAAAATAATTCACGTTGATCAAAACACTAGTCGGCTTCCATGCTCTGTCTTCTGGATTGCTGGTCTACTGATCTGTCTGTAACTTCTCCCTACTATTCTTTCATACTATGCATGTCTGGATGTAGTATGTACACATGTAAAGAACATATATCTGAATGCGCATATGCTAACCCGATCTCTCGCATGTGTGATGATGTGCTAATCGTTGATTATCTCTGTCTACCCCTGTTTCCATACTTAGTCATTTTCCCTTTTGAGTTATCTTTGACAGAAACTTAGTATGAATTTTTTGCCATGATGACAACACAAAATGAGTCATGCATCCTCAGGAAGTCAACTTGCCAACAATCTCCCCCTTTGTCATTTATGGCAACAAAGGAATGTGGCCAAGTTTCTCAAAATGACTTAACACAAAAAATAACTATATATCATAACATCTTATTGATATATACATAAACTAATTCTCATATATACACATTCTATATTACTCCCCCTTTGATATTAATGACCAAGGTGTAAAAAAAATTGTAAGTCTTCTACATACTTCATGTAAACTTTAGGGTACACAATCTGAAGAGATTGGATCTCTTTCTACCAGAATACTTTCATTGCATCAACTATCTATAGATGCACGCATAGGGCATATGTCAGTTTCTCCATTTTCATCAGATCCATGCAAGGAACTTGATCATATGTCACAATGGTGGCATCAATCTATTTTATGTTCTCATTTAGGACTGCTAGAGATGGCGCAAGTGCATTTCTCAACTAAGTTTGTCAGACTCTTATCTTGCTGATTTCCAACTTAGCTTTCTCAATCTTGTCCAACTGAACTTGATAGACATTATTGCATATGTTCATGTCTTGCATGGAAGTATCAACTGATTTTCTGATGCTATCCACCATGATTTTTGCCTCTTCTATCTTTTTAATGTGCTCAGAGATGAACTTTACTCTGTCCATGCAGTTGGCTATAACTTTCTTTCCCTTAGCTGCCAATTCTTTCAATATGGATTGCCCAATTTTTAAGGACTTCAAGTCTAAGGTAAATTTATTTACCAATTCATTCAGTCTCTCCTTTTTGTATTCATCTTCTACAATCTTAGTAGCTGAATCTACTAGGCTTGTAAAATGTGATTTGAAGTTTGTTAGAATGTTGTCCACATCTTCAACTGATTGAACTTTGGCTAATTTCTTGTCTACAGGAACTAAGTCATTCAACATGTTCACTGATTCCAAAAATTTAGGGTTCCTCATCACTTGTTTCTCTTTTTCTTCTTCCATAGAAAGAACAGTGATCTTATTTAAGTCTTCTTGTCCCCATGCATCTAGACTTGCTAAATTAGGAGTTAACCTTGACAACAATTAAGTAGATGGTTGAGTGGATGGTGAGAATATAGTATTCTAACTGGTATCCATACATTCAATCTTTAATGGTATCTCTTTTATTGGTGTCTCATCACCTTTTTCTTCATTCAATTCAATTGGATCATTAGAGGGAACTTCATCTTGTTGTGCAGATGTATCGTCAGTGCACATTTCTTCAGTGCTTACAAATGCTTTATGAAATTTGTCCATGTCTTTTTCAGATGCTATCATGGATATCTTGATATTGTCAACTACTATAGTATCTTCTGAGTCTTAATCTATATCAGAAGTTATTGTCACTGTGGGCACTGAAACCTATGGACCAGTCATAGGTGCTTTCTGTATCACTGGTTCTATAACCTGTTTGGGAGGAGCTGGAGTTACCTTTGTAGTAGGTGCCATTGATGGATACATGTGTCTATCCATAAACACTTGTGCAAATTCCTTTTTAGTCTCTTTACCTATCTTCTCATACTCTTTGTTCATAATCTGTAAAGTCCTTGTCTTGGTTCTGAGATGAGGCTTCACCAGATCTAATAGAATTGTTTTCTCATCATGTATGCATACAGGGAGAAGAGTATCCAATGTTTCTTCTCTAATCCTCATGTCTTCCTCTATTGCATGTCATTTCATGATCTCTAGTATGTTCCATAACTTATTCGGTATCACTGTTTTGAGTTCAAGAACAATTTTCTTAAACTTGATCATAGAATGTATCTCAGTCTTATCCATCTCTTGATACTTGTCATAGACTTTAGAAAGTGTATCTAATCTCCCTTCATTTACAATCCTATTCTTCAAAACATTTAGACTAGGTCTAAATCCTACCTCAAGAGGAGCTTGAGTATTCCTTACTTTCCTCCGAGTGTTCCTTGAGGATGGGTGATTTGTGGGCACCTATTTTCCTCCTCTAGTGTTCTTGCTTGGTATAGAAGGTGGAGATGAGTCTAGATCAATAGTGGTAGAGGGCGCAGAAATGATCTCTACTTTCTTCTTCTTTTGGATCCCTTCACTCTTCTCAAGTTCTTTTTCTATCTTGGCTTCTCTAGCTTTGTCAAGATCTTCTTGAGTGACTCCATGAACTTTTAGAATGCTAGATGTGATCTTTGATGCCTTTCTTTTATTATCAGCACTGTGTAAGATAGTATCCACTTCATTGGTCTTCTCTCTATAAGTGCCCCACCTTGGCCCATTAGGATCTTTGGGAACAGACAATAGACCTTGTGCATATCCATCTAACACATGTTCTTCTACTTCATAACCAAGAGGATGAATCCATTTGGTTCTAGGTTCAACTGCCTCCATGCAAGTGCAATCTGTTTCTACCATGAAACATATGGTATCCTTATATTTGTCAACTA